>PVJS01053886.1:0-13141 GCA_004027185.1 Glis glis
AGACAGGAGGATCCGGGTTCGCGGCCAGCCTCAGCTATTTAGTGAGGCCCTCCACAACTTCGTGAGACCCTGTTTCAAAATAAAGTATAAAAAATAGGGCCGGGGGTGTAGCTCGGAGGTAGAACGCCCCTGGGTTCAATCCCCAGTACCAAAGAAAAAAAAAAGATACCATGAAACTGGTTGTGGTGGCGCATGCCTGTAATCCTAGCACTTGGGAGGCTGAGACAGGAGGATCTCAGGTTTGAGACCAGCCTCAACAATTTATCGAGACTCTCAGCAACCTAGTGAGACCCTGTTTCAAAAAAATAAAAATAACCCAGGCATGGTGGCACACATTTCTAATCCCAGTACTTGGGAAAGGCTGAGACAGGAGGATCACAGGTTCACGGCTAGCCTCAGTAACTTGTGAGGCCCTCTACAACTTAGACCCTGTTTCAAAATAAAAAATTTTTAAAAATAGGGCTGGGGGTGTAGCTCAGAGGTAGAATGCACCTGGGTTCAATTCCCAGTACTGCAAAACAAACAAACAAACACATAAATAAATAAATGAAAACAGGGCTGGGAGTAGGTTGGCAGTAGAATGCCCCTGGGTTTAATCCCCAGTACCACAAAAAATAAGAAGCCGGGCGTGGTGGCTCATGCTTGTAATCCCAGTACTTGGGAGGCTGAGACCGGAGGATCTGGGTTCACGGCCGGCCTCAGGTACTTAGTGAGGCCCTCTGCAACTTCGTGAGACCCTGTTTCAAAATAAAGTATAAAAAATAGGGCTGAGGGTATAGCTCAGAGGTAGAACGCCCCTGGGTTCAATCCCCAGTACCACACACACAAAAAATAATAATAATAAAAACAATGCCAGGCATAGTGGCACACACCTGTAATCCCAGTACTTGGGAGGCTGAGACAGGAGGATCACAGGTTGGAGGCCAGCCTCATCAATTTAACAAGACCCTCAGCAACTTAGCAAGACCCTGTTTCAAAATAAAAAATAAAAGGGGCTGGGGGCCGGGCGTGGTGGCGCACGCTTGTAATCCCAGTACCTGGGAGGCGGAGATCGGATGATCCAGGTTCACGGCCAGCCTCAGCTACTTAGTGAGGCCCTCTGCAACTTTGTGAGACCCGGTTTCAAAATAAAGTATAAAAAATAGGTCTGGGGGTGTATCTCGGAGGTAGAAAGCCCCTGGGTTCAATCCCCGGTACCACAAAAAAAAGGGGGCTGGGGATGTAGCTTGGAGGTAGAATGCCCCTGGGTTCAATCCTAGTACCAAAAAATAAAAATAAAAATAATTGGGGGCCGAGAAGGAGAAATGGAACCCATGTCACTGGGGGGGAGAGCTCAGGATGGGAATCCCCCAAAGAAACCCACCTTCACCCCCGGAAGCAGCCTGGGCTTTACAGGGGCTTTCTTAGGTCCCCAAGACTTTCCTTAGGAGCGCCACCAACGCCTGACGTGGTGCCCTGGATGGGTCCCCACCTTCCCAGCCTCTCTGCAGGTCATAGAATGTGCTCGACTTCTGACCAGTAACAAAATACAAAGCACGTGAACCCGTTCTGCCCAGCGCCCCGGGGAGAGCAGGACGCGGGCTGCAGCTGACACCCAGCCCGAAGGGACTGCGGTGTGGACGGGTCCTTGTGTGCTCCGAGAACTGTGCAGCTCTTACAGAGGATGGTACGGCATCTCAAATACACATCACGCAGACATCATCTCCGCAGAGCAAGAAAACGCCTGGCATAGGACAAGCCCTCCAGAACCTTCCTTCCTCTCTCTTTTCTTTTTCCTTTTTTTTTTTTTTTTTTTTGCGGCGCTACACCCCAGCCCATTTTTCTTTTCTTTTTTTTTTTTTTGGAAACGCGGTCTCATCAAATTGCTGAGAGCCTCACCAAGTTGCTGAGGCTGGCTTCGAACCTGTGATCCTCCTGTCTCAGCCTCCCACAAGGACTGAGATTACAGGTACGCGCCACCACGCCCGGCTAAACCTCTCTTTTGTTCTTTTTGGTGGAACTGGGGATTGAACCCAGGGGTATTCTACCTCTGAACTACACCTTCAGCCCTATTTTATTTTATTTATTTTTTTGTGGTACTGGGGATGGAACCTAGGGCCTTCTACCTCCAAGCTACACCCCCAGACCTATATTATTTTATTTTTTGGTCTTTTTTTTTTGGGTTTTTTTTTTTGTCTTTTTGGCACTGGGGATCGAACCCAGGGCGTAAAGCGGGTGCTTTGCTACTGAGCTGCATCCCAGCCCCTATTTTGTTTTTTTTTTTGGAAACAGGGTCTTGCTCAGTTGCTGAAAGCCTCACTAAGTTGCTGAGGCTGGCCTATAACCTGAAATCCTCCTGTCTCAGCCTCCCAAGTACTAGGATTACAAGCATGCACCACCACACCTGGCTTTATTTTTTATTTTGAAACAGGGTCTCACTAAATTGCTGAGAGTCTCGCAATGTTGCTGAGGCTGGCCGTGAACCTGTGATCCTCCTGTCTCAGTCTCCCAAGTACTGAGATTACAGGCATGTGCCACCACCCTGGCTGTGACAACCCCCTTGGAGAGTGGCAGGGACTGCAGGAAGGAAAGGACTTGTCCAAGGACTCAGCGTATTAGGTAAGTGGTGGCAACAGGAGTTTGTTTGTTTATTTTGGTGCTGGGGATTGAACTCAGGGGCGTTCTGCCTTTGAGCTACACCCCAGCCCTTTTTATTTTGAAACAGTCTCACTAAATTGCCACACTCTGGCCTTGAACCTGCAAGCCTCCTGTCTCAGCCTCCTAAGGACTGAGATTACAGGTGTGCCACCACGCCCAGCTGGATTTTTCCCCAGTGGCTTCCTTGAGGTCTTACATACCATACAGCTCATCCAGGACAGGGTGCAATTCAGCGCCTTTTTGGGTATTTGCAGGGTTGTGCAACCATCACCACTATCTTTTCCAGAACATTCATCAGCCAAAAAAAGAAATCTTAGAAGCCGGGCGTGGTGGTGCACGCTTGTAATCCCAGTAGTTGGGAGGCTGAGACAGGAGGATCCAGGTTCGTGGCCAGCCTCAGCTACCTAGTGAGGCCCTCCTGTTTCAAAACAAAGAATAAAAAATAGGGCTGGGGGTGTAGCCCGGAGGTAGAATGCCCCTGGGTTCAATCCCCGGTACCAAAAAAATAAAAAAAAAAGAGAAATCTTAGGTCCATTGACAGCAGGTCCCCTTTCCTCCTCCTCTCAGATCCGGGCGACGCTCCTCCTCTGTGGCTTTGCTTATCTGATCTTTCATATCCATGGCATCATACACACGGAGCACACGAGTCACCGTGTGTCCTCTTGTCTGGCTGCCTGCACCTGGCCGGATGTTTTCAAGGTTCGTCCACGTTGCGACCCATGCTGCGACTTCATTCTTTGTGTTTGCGGTACTGGGGGTGGAACCCAGGCGCATTCTACCTCTGAGCTGCACCCCCAGCCCTATTTTATTTTATTTTTTATTTGGAGGCAGGGTCTCACTAACTTGCTGAGAGCTGTGCTAAATTGCTGAGGCTGTCCTCGAACCTAGGATCCTCCGGTCTCAGCCTCCTCAAGTACAGGGATTATAGGTGTGCGCCACCTCACCTGGCTGTCTCTGTCGTATGAATTCTGCTGTGAGCCTTTCTTGGCAGGTCTTTGTGGCCTATAAGCAATGCATGAGAGAATTCAGTTATTCTAGATCCTTGCCAGCACGCATCATCAGCTTTAATTTAATTTTTTTTTTTTTTTGCGGTACTGGGGATTGAACCCAGGGGCATTCTGCCTCCGGGCTACACCCCCAGTGCTATTTTTATTCTTTATTTTGAAATAGGGTCTCACTAAATTGCGGAGGGCCTCACTAAGTAGCTGAGGCTGGCTGCGAACCTGGATCCTCCTGTCTCAGCCTCCCAAGTACTGGGATTACAAGCGTGCGCCACCACGCCCAGCTAGTTTATTTTATTATGGTATTATTATTGTTGTTGTTATTTTGGTACTGGGAGTTGAACCCAGGGACATTCTACCTCTGAGCTACACCCCCAACCCTATTTTATTTTTATTTGGAAACAGGGTCTCAGTATGTTGCAGAGGGCCTCACTAAGTTGCTGAGGCTGGCTGTGAACCCCGATCCTCCTGTCTCAGCCTCCCAAGTACTGGCATTACAAGTGTGCGCCACCATGCCCAGCTTAAAAATCATTTTGAAACAGGGTTTTGCTAAGTTGCTGAGAGGTCTCGCTAAATTGCTGAGGCTGACCTCTAACCTGTAATCCTCCTGTGTCATATGGGATTACAGGTGTGCACCAATGCACCCAACTCTTCTTACTTCCTTCCCTCCCTCTCTCTCTTTTCCTTCCTTCCTTCCTTCCTTCCTTCCTTCCTTCCTTCCTTCCTTCCTTCCTTCCTTCCTTCCTTCCTCTTTCTTTGTTGCAGTGCTGGGGATGGAAGCCCCGGCCTTGTGCATGCCAGGCAGGTCCTCTACGACTGAGCCGCACCCCAGCCTCTGTTAGCCGCCTTAGTAGGTAGTGTGTATGTTTGCTTAACAGTTTTCTCAAGATGTAATTGACGTGTAATAATCTCCACGTTAAGCGTCTAAGATCTGGTACCATTTCCCTTGGGAGATAAAGGCGCGGCCTTTCTGTGGACAGTGATACCTCTCCTTAGGCAGGATTTGAACGGGGTCCACCCCACCTCAGGGCCAGGCGCTGCTGCTGTGGGCCCTCTGCCTTGGGAGGGCGAGGCTGGGAGCCGGCAGGTCTCTGCCCTGGGCGGGGGCCAGGTCTGCAGAAGGTCTCGGGCTCCAGCCCTGAGCCCTGCGGGGCCAGGAGTGAAGAGCAGAGGGCTGCGGGCCACTCTGGCTGGGAAGTCTGTCCAGGATCTTGGCCGAGGTGGAGCACCTGGTTCCGGAGCCCAGGAAGGAGGTTATCGCCACAGCCCGAGGAGAAGCATAGCTGTTGTTATCACCGCCCATGTGACAGATGAGGAGGCTGGAGGCCTAGGAGGGGAGGAGTTTGCCCCAGGTCTCTCCCCTGGGGATGGTGTCTGAGTAGCATTTGAACCCCTCTCTCAGGGAGGGGAACGATGTTACCTGAAAGATGCAGAGTGCCCTGGAGAGCTGCAGGGGGCACTGGCTTAACCCAGGGGCTTTAGGGAGCTTCCCGAGGAGGACTTCAGAAGAGGAGGAGAGTGCAGACAGATAGAACAGCAAGTGCAAAGGCCCTGAGGTGGCTGTGTGGTGCATTCAGGATGTGGCAGGAGGGAGATGGAGCGGGGAGGTGGGCAGGGCTGGCCTGCAGGGCTCTGCGGGCCACAGCCAAGGGACAGGGACTTGGATTTTATTCTAAGCATGGGAAGCCACCGGGGGACTTGGTGTGGAAGCGTGACGCAGCCTGACTTCCCTCTGGCTGTGTGTGAGAAGAGGGGACCGAAAGCGGGAGAGAAGAGAAGGCTCCTGCTGGTGGAGGAAGAAGGGGCAGGAAGTGTATTTGTGGCTGGCCTGGGCTGGGGCTAGGGCATGATTGCAGGGCACCAAGCAGAAGGAAAGCTGGGCACAGTGGTTCATGCCTGTAATCCCAGTACTTGGGAGGCTGGGACAGGAGGATCGTAGGTTCAAGACCAGCCTCAATAACTTAGTGAGACTCTCAGCAACCTACTGAGACCATGTTTGAATATAAGAAATAAAAAGGGCGGGGCTGGAGCGTGCAGGGTGGTGGTGGAGGGTGTGACAGTTGACAGAACCAGGCCCTGGGGGAGGAGACAGGGAGGGAGCAGAGAAACTCCAGTTACTTATTTCTTTATTTTTGGCTCTGGGGATTGAACCCAGGAGCTTTTTTGTGGAGGGCTTCACTAAGTAGCTGAGGCTGGCCGCGAACCGGGATCCTCCGGTCTCTGGTCTCTGCCTCCCAGGTACTGGGATTACAAGTGTGCCCCACCACACCCAACTTTTTTTTTTTAACAGGTCTAATGAAGATGCTGAGGCTGGCCATGAACCTACAATCCTCCTGTCTCCCAAGTACTGGAATTATAGCCATGCACCACTCTGCCTGGCCCCAGCTTGTTTATAATTTATTTCGAAACAGGGTCTCGCTAAATTGTCCAAGCTGCCCTCTGACGACTTGTGATTCTCCTGCCTCAGCCTCCCAAGTATCTGGGAAGCACAGTATTTTTGAGATCTATCCATGTTGCAGTGTGTATTCTGTTTTTGACCCAGCGATTTTTTTTTATTCTTTATTTTGAAACAGGGTCTCACTACGTTGCGGAGGGCCTCACTAAGTAGTTAAGGCTGGCCGCGAACCGGGATCCTCCAGTCTCAGCCTCCCAAATACTGGGATTATGAGCGTGCACCACCACGCCCGGCTTGTATTCCGTTTTTGTGGCTGAGTGGACCATTGTCTGGATCGGCCATTCATCTCCGAATTGACGCTCCGACTGTTCCCCGTTTTGAACCATTACAAATAAAACCGCTCTAAACATTCGTGGACAAATCTGTGTGTGTGTGCGTATGTTTTCATTTTTCTTGGGCAAATATACCGGAGTACAGTTGCTGGATTGTATAAACCTGTGCTTAACTTTTTTTATTTTGGGGGGGGGACTGGAAATTGACCCACAGGCATTCTACCTCTGAGCTACACCCCAGCCGTATTTTATTTTATTCTTTATTTCATTTTATTTTATTTTTTGGTGATACTCTGGATGGAATTCAGGGGCTTTCTACCTCCGAGCTACACCTCCAGCCCTATTTTATTCTTTTATTTTGAAACAGGGTCTCACTAAATTGCCGAGGGCCCCACTAAGTTGATGAGGCTGGCCCCGAACCTGCGATCCTCCTGTCTCAGCCTCCCAAGTACTGGGATGACAAGTGTATGCCACCATGCCCGGCTTATATTTTACTTTGAGACAGGGTCTGGCCAAGTTGCTGAGAGTCTCCCTAAATTGCTGAGGCTGACCTTGAATCTGCAATCCTCCTGTCTCAGCCTCCCAAGTACTGGGATTATAGGTGTGTATGCTTACTTTTTTTTTTTTTTTTTTTGCAGAACTGGGAATTGAACCCAGGGACATTCTACCTCTGAGCTACACCCCCAGTCCTATTTTTTATTCTTTATTTTGAAACAGGGTCTCACTAAATTGCAGAGGGCCTCACTAAGTAGCTGAGGCTGGCTGCGAACCGGATCCTCCTGTCTCAGCTTCCCAAGTACTGGGATTACCAGTGTGCGCCACCACGCCCAGCTAGACAATTTATTGCAACCTCTGATCCTCCGTTTCTCTGCTGCAGAACGCAGCTCAGAGGACCCTTTGTGGCCTGCAGGGTCCCCGGGGACACACTGGGCCGGTCCTTGCAGCAGGGCCGGGTGCAAGGTTGGGCAGCAGGGCCGGGTGCGAGGCTGGCTCTGGCGCTCGGTTTGCAGGCTGCCGGAGAGCTGGTCCGCGGAGGGGCCTCTCTGCACGGGCGCCCCTCCAGGCCGCGCCCCGCCCGGCGGCCGGCGAGACGAATGCGGCACACGGCCGCCTTTATGGGGCCGGCAGACAGCGCGTCGCCAGCCTAACCCTGCGTGGAAAATTCGGAGGTGGAAGGCGAGGCGCCGTCAGGGGCGCGGGCGGGGGCGCGGGCGGCGGGAAACGTGAGCTGGGACGGCGCCCCGCATTCCCGGCCTCTGGGACCCCGGCCCGGCAGGTGGAGCAGCCGCCAGGGCCCCGCGGTGGGGACCCAGAGGCCGGACGTGGCCTCAGCCACGCTGGAAATCAGGATAGTCCCGAGTGCCCAGCCCAGGGTCTCTGAACCTCTGTGCTAGTCTTCTCTCTCTCTCTCTCTCTCTCTCTCTCTCTCTCTCTCTCCTCTCTCTCTCTCTCTCTCTCTCTCTCTCTCTGTGTTCTGGGAATTGAACCCAGGTGCATTCTGCCTGGGAGCTACACCTCCAGCCCTATTTTATTTTTAATTTGTTTTGAAACAGGGTCTCAGTAAGTTGCTGAGGGCCTCGCTAAATTGCTGAGGCTGTCCTTGAACTTGCGGTCCTCCTGTCTCAGCCTCCCAAGTGCTGGGCTTACAGGCGTGCGCCCCTGCTGGCCTGCTTGTGCTCTCTTCTGTCAGGTGGGTATGACCCTGGCAGGCCCCGATACCAAGAGAACAAAGATCAGCAGCCTCCAGCCTCTGGGACCCCATTCTAGTGGGGTGGGAAAACAGGGACGTCCTTGAGTCTTTTTTTTTTTTTAATGGTTCTAGGGATTGAACACAGGGACATTCTATTCTGAGCTACACCCCCAGCCCTATCTTATTTTTCATTTTGAAACAGGGTCTAAGTTGCAGAGGGCCTCACTAAGTTGCTGAGGCTGGCTGTGAACCTGTGATCCTCCGGTCTCAGCCTCCCAAGGGCTGGGATTATAGGTGTGTGTCACCGCGCCCAGCAACCCTTGAGTCTTAGTCTGTTTGTGCTGCTGTCACGGAGCAGGTGAGGCTAGGTGATGTATACTCTTTTAGCTGGGTAGCTGGGAAGCCGAAGGTCATGGCTCCTGCATGGTCTCTGTGCTATGTCATCTCACGGTGGAGGCAGAGAGGCCAGAGAGAGCAAGAGGAGGCCTGGCTCATCGTCCAACAAGCCTGCGCTCTGGGTAGCTTAGCCACTCCATTAACGACAGCGACCCGGCCCCAGGACAGCCTTCCACCCAGTCACCCCTAATGAGGCCCTGGCTCTCAGCACTGCGCCATCGGGGGTTCTGTTTCCAACAGTGGCCTTTGGGGACACTTTCAAACCACAGCTCCCTGACAGTGGGGCCCAGAATCAAATAGTTGCATAGGTCATGAACACGCCGGGCCCTTGGGTTGGAAGGAGAGGGAGGCATGGATGGGAGGATGATGGGGGGCCTGGAACGAGGGCCAGTCCCCCCAAACCCAATTCCAAACTCAGACTCAAAGAACACAGACGCTAGAGCTCGAAGGAGCCAGCCAGACGCCAGGCTTGGCATTTTCTGTTCCTCTCCTTGGAATACTGTCCCTCACCCTGCTATTCCTCCGCCATCCCCCTGCCGTCCCTACTTCCTCTGTGAGGGTCTTGTCGCCAGCCTTTCTCTTTGCTGCCAGGCCTGATTTATTTCTCTCTCTCTGTCTCTTTTTGGTACTAGGGATTGAACGGTGCTGCACGCCTGTAATCACAGTACTTGGGAGGCTGAAACAGGAGGATCACAGGTTGGAGGACAGCCTCAGCCACATAGTAAGACTCTCAGCAACTTAGTGAGACCTTATTTTCAAATAAAAAAATAAAAAATAGGCTGCGGGTGTAGCTCTGAGGTAGAATGCCTCTGGGTTCAATCCCCAGTACCATAAATAAATAAATAAATAAATAAATAAATAAATAAATAGGGCTGGAGGGGTAGCTCGGAGGTCGAATCCTCCTGGGTTTGATCCTTAGTACCACAAAAACAAAAAAACTAGGAATTGAACTCAGGGGCGTTCTACCTATGAGCTATACCCTCCGCCCTATTTTTTTTATTTATTTTTTTTTTTTGCGGTACTGGGGGGTTGAACCCAGGGGCATTCTACCTCTGAGCTATACCCCCAGCCCTATTTTTTGTTTATTTTGAAACAGGGTCTCACGGAGTTGCGGGGGGGCCTCACTAAGTAGCTGAGGCTGGCCGCGAACCTGCGATCCTTCTGTCTCAGCCTCCCAAGTACAGGATTACAAGTGTGCGCCACCACGCCCGGCTATTTTATTTATTTTATTATTTAATTTAATTTAATTTTATTATTTTGAAACATGGTCTTGCTAAGTTGCTGTGAGTCTCACTAACTTTCTGAGGTTGGCCTCGAACCTGAGATCCTCCTGTTTCAGCCTCCCAAGTACTGGGATTACTGGCAGGCGTGCGCCACCACGCCCGGCTTTATTTCTCTTCATTATCTTCTATCCCTCCTGTCCACTTGTTTCTTGTCTGCCTCCTTCACCTGCCTGAGCCCTCCATGAGGGTGCAGACGCTGCTCTCGGCCACAATCCCTGTTTCCAAGCAGGCATGCAGTAGGTACTCAATAAATGGTGAAGGAAGGAATAAATGAATTGACAAAACCTGGCAAGGAAAGATGAATAAGATCTCTCCTTTCTTCCCGGTGACTTGGTTTCTGGCTAGCAGGGGACATATTTCCTGGCAGAGGGAGGGTCAGATGAATAGAGGGACAGGGGACAGAGGGCTCCAGGGCCCGCTGGCTGTTCCAGACTCCTGGGCCCCACCGAGGGAAGCGCGCGTTTACAGCTCACCACAGAACTCCAGGCGGGTGGGGGCCTGGGAGAGAGGCTGCTCTGGCTGCCAGGCCCCTGCTGAGAATTCTCACACGTTGTAAATGGGCCCGGGCTCCCCTCTGGCTGGGGCGGCTGGCTGGACTCTCCCTGGCCTGGCCGGGAGGCCCCCAGCTCTCCAGGCTGGATGGTGTGTGTGCTGGGGCCTCCTGGACCCTGGGATCCTCTTCCCGGGACAAGGCACGGGCGTGGGGGGCCCCAGACAGGATAGCAAGAGGGCAAGGTTGAGCCAGCTGCCTGGGTTCAAATCCTGGCTCAGTCATTTAGAGCTGTGTGACCCTGGGAAAGCTACCCCACTCCCTGCAGACCTCACCGCAAAGACCAATAATAATAACAAAAGTAGGAGGACATGGTGGCACGGGCCTGTAATCCCAGTACTTGGAAGACTGAGACTGGAGAATTGCAGGTTTGAGGCCAGCCTCGGCAATTTTGCAAGGCTCTCAGCAACCTAGTGAGACCCTGTTTCCAAATAAGAAATAAAATAGGGCTGGGAGTGTAAAATCGGAGGTAGAATGCCCCTGAGTTCAATTCCCAGTACTACTACTACTACTAATAATAATAATAATAATAATAATGATAATAATAAAAGCAGCAGGGTGCGGTGGTGCACGCCTGTAATCCCAGTACTTGGGAGGCTGAGATAGGAAGATCACAAGTTGGAGGCCAGCCTGAGTAATTTAGCGAGGCCCTCAGCAACTCAGTGAGACCTTGTTTCCAAATAAAAACTAAAATAGGACTTGGGGTGTAGCTCAGAGGTAGAATGCCCCTGGGGTTCAATCCCCAGTAACACACACACACATACACGTGCGCGCACACCAATTATATTGAACTAGAGTTATTAAAAAATTTTTTTTGCAGTACTGGGGATTGAATCCAGGGGCCTTCTACCTCCGGGCTACACCCCCAGCCCTATTTTTTCTTTATTTTGAAACAGGGTCTCACTAAATTGCAGAGGGCCTCACTAAGTAGCTGAGGCTGGCCATGAACCTGTGATCCTCCTGTCTCAGCCTCCCAAGTACTGGGATTACAAGCATGCGCCACCACGCCTGGCTAGTTATTAAAATATTTAATAACCAAATGTTTCATATGGTGACACTCACACTCTTCGTCTGTGGTGCTGGACATGGCTGAGCACTTGCTCTGCCCCTGAGCCACCTGCCAGTGGTGATCTTGAACAGGGAAGTGCTGGGGTCTGTCCCCACGTCCGCCGTGAGAGAAGAGACACCAGCGTCCAGCCGGAGAGGCCGAGACCCGCGTGTGTCTTCCTCCCCAGTCCAAGTTCATGAATCCCTGAGTCTGCCCTAGGCCCGGGAGGCGGTGACCCGTGGCCAGGTCTGCTGGGGGGGGGGGGCGCTGAGGGTCTCCTCAGGGGTTTTAGAGAGAGCACTGGATACAGAGTCCAGAAGGCCTGGGTTTGAATCTGGTCCTGCCTACACCTCCCGGGCAACCCTGCCTCTGTTTCCAGACCTTTTCTTTTCTTTTCTTTTCCTTTTTCTCTTCTCCTGCCTTCTTTCCTTCCCTTTCCCTCCTTCTGTCCTTCCTGCCTTCCCTCCTTCCCTCTTCACTCCCTCCCTCCCTTCTTTCTTTCTTCTTTTCTTTCTTTCCAGTACTGGGGATAGAACCCAAGGCCATTCTGCCACTAAGTTACACCCCCAACCCTTTTTATTTTTTTTTTAATTTATTTTGGAGACTGGAGGATCCGGGTTCGCGGCCAGCCTCAGCTCGCGCATGCGCGCACGCGCACGAACGCTCTCTCTCTCTCTCTCTCTCCCTGTCTGTCTGTCTGTCTCTCTCTCTCTCTCTCTCTCTCCTTAGTGAGGCCCTCCGCAACTTCGTGAGACCCAGTCTCAAAATAAAGTATAAAAAATAGGGCCGGGGGTGTAGCGCGGAGGTAGAACGCCCCTGGGTTCAATCCCCGGTACCGCAAAAAAAAAAAAATTATTTTTATTTTTTGTGGTACTGGGGATTGAACCCAGGGGCATTCTGCCTCTGAGTTACACCCCCAGCCATATATATATTTTTTCTTTTTTATTCTTTATTTTGAAACAGGGTCTCACTAAGTTGTGGACGGCCTCACTAAGTAGCTGAGGCTGGCTGCGAACCCGGATCCTCCGGTCTCAGTCTCCCAAGTACTGGGATTACAAGTGTGCGCCACCACGCCCGGCTTTTATTTTTTATTTTGGGACAGGGTTTCACTAAGTCCCAGAGGGCCTCGCTAAGTTGCTGAGGCTGGCCGCGAACCTGCGATCCTCCTGACTCAGCCTCCAGGGTCATCGGGATTCCAGGTGTACTCCCCCACACCTGGCTCTCAGACCTCTTCTAAGGAAGGAACATCTTGGCCCCTCGGGGGTCGGGAGGGGGAGGCCAGAGGTGTGTGTGGTATGTGGGGTCCTCAGCGGCACTGGGTTTGAGGGTTGCAGGACAGGGTGTGGATGACTGGGTAGAGGGGACAGAAAGGAGCCTCAGCCAGGGCGGTGCCCCCCTGGTGTCCCCTCTGACACGCCTGCGCGAGTTACCCTGCGTGTTGGTGCCGCCCAGGCGGGCTTGCGTGTGCTGGAGCAGAGGCCCGCGCAAGGGCCAGCAGGCTCACTCTTTATTTTGTGTGGTACTGGGGATTGAACCCAGGGTACATTCTACCTCTGAGCTACACCCCACCCTGATTTTATTTATTTATTTATTTATTTGCAGTACTGGGGATTGAATCCAGGGGCATTCTACCACCAAGTTACACCCCCCAGCCCTATTTTATTTTATTTTTTTTTTAAACAGGGTCTCACCAAGTTGTGCAGGGCCTCACTAAGTTGCCGAGGCTGGCTTTGAACCTGTGATCCTCCTGTCTCAGCCTCCTAAGTATTGTGATTACTGAAGTATGCCACCACGCCCAGCTCAGTTTTT
>PVJS01053887.1:0-13144 GCA_004027185.1 Glis glis
AACCCGGATCCTCCGGTCTCTGCCTCCCAAAGTACTGGGATTACAAGCGTGCACCACCACGCCCAGCTCTAGTTTTGCTATGTTTTTTAATGCTGAATAATATTTTCTTATCTATTTGTCTGTCAATGGGCATTAAGGATATTTCCATATCTTGGCTTTTATTTATAATGCTTCAGTGAATATGAGAGTTCAGATACCTTTATGAGG
The DNA here is from genome assembly GCA_004027185.1 of Glis glis. NCBI lineage: Eukaryota > Metazoa > Chordata > Mammalia > Rodentia > Gliridae > Glis > Glis glis. The sequence continues at coordinate 208 of PVJS01053887.1, forward strand.
TGCTAATTTCTCCTTCTTTGAGTATATACTAAAGAGAGACATTGGTAGATCATGTGGTAGTTCTTTTAATTTACTGAGGAACCTCCATTTGGTTTTCCATTAGGTCTATAACAATCTACATTCCTACCAGCTGTGTACTACATCTTCCTTTCCTCTGTAACCTTATCAACATTTTCCTCCTATTTTAAAATATTAACAATTTATACTATGAGCTATCTCAGAGTTTTTATTTGTATTCCCATTGTTTCACATTATGATTGGTTGGTAATATTGAGCACTTTTCCATAAACCTGTTGGCTTTTTTTAATGTCTTCTTTGGAAAAAGGTCTGGTCCTTTCCCCATTTTAAATTGGCTTATTTATTTTTCTGCTCTTGAACTGAAAATATTCTTTACAAAGTTTGGATATTAAGCCCTTATCAGATAAGTGGTTAACAATTTTTTCCTAATATATATGTTGCCTTTCATTTTGTTAGCTCTTTCCTTTGTTTTGCAGAAGCTTTCTAATTTAATGTAATTATATTAATTTGGTTTTCTTTTCCTGTAGCCTCAGTTTTTGTTGTGATAACCAAAAAATAATTGCCAAGATCTATATTGAGAAGCTTTTTCCTATGCTATTTTCTAGGAATTTTATGGCTTCATGTCTTACATTTATGTCTTTTATCCATTTTGAGTTGATTTTGTGTATGGTGTAAGACAAAGATTCTCTGATTTTGCATGTGGAAATCCAATTTCCTTAGAACCATTTATTGAAGAGACTGTTTACCCTAAAAATAATTGACTATTTATGTTGGGTTTATTTCTGGGCTACCACTATTTATACTAGTGTTTTGTTCTTTGCAGACAAATATTAACTAAATAATGGGAACATAAGACATATTTAAAAATTTTAAAATGCTACAAATGAACTTAAAATGTATTAGAAAAATATTAATGATCTTGGTACATACATGATTTGTACATTTGTGGTATATGCCTTCTAAGAATGAGTGCTAGAGTGTTCAAGCACTCTTAAATTTATTCAGAATCTCTGATTAGTTTTCACATTTTCTCTACCCTATAGATTTCTAATTACACTTAATGTAGGAGAGGATATATAAGAATAAATATCCATATAGAAATATTTTATAAAACCTGAAACCCCAAATGACAAAGAATATCTAGACCTTCTTAAGCCTTTCTTAAACTTTTCTTCATAAATTGCTCTAACCACAATTTTTCCCTTTTACAGATTATGATAATGCATCCTTCCAAATTCAGAGAACAAGTGAAACAAACTAAAGCAAACTACAGTTGTCTCATATCTGTAGACTCACAGATATCACCAATCAGTACTATAATTTCTAAATGCAATGATTACTCCTGGAAATTCTCATAGTTATTGTGATTCAACATTATCTCTCACTAAAGAATTACAATAGCATTATAACTGGTCACATTGTTTTCTCCCATTTTTACCCTATATACTTTATGTTTAATATAATTAATAATGAAAACTGATTTTATAAGAAAAATATCACTTCTAATTTGATTGATAGAAAAAACAAGGAATGTATTTGCAAGCAAGTATTTTATTAAAAGGAAATGGAAATATTGATATGGACAGGGAAATTATATTTAGATATAAGAAAAACTAAAAGAGCAAGAAACTGAGGAAGAACTTATAAGAAAGTAATAAAGTAATGATTATCATAATTAAATTAATATATAAGTACTGGGTGTTATAATTCAAAATGAATTGGCATTCCATTACTTTGACAGTTCTTATAAAGGGAAGTATTTCTTTGCATGACATTTAACCAACATTTTGGGTGATTTTTTACTAAAATTTAAAAAAGGTAATTTCCTAATCATTAATAACTTTGTAGATTTTGAAGCTAAAGTGGTGGTAATGAAATTTCATGCTTCAGAGAAATAGCAATTTCTACACTGAATACAAATACTTTTTCAATTCCTCCTGTGTTCCAGGATCTGTAGCTCAAATCTGAATTTATGAAATTGTCATTCATTGCCATTCATCATTTTTCTTTCCTTATTTCCTCTTTCACCTATACAATAATCTTTTTTTGATTATTGATGCTAAATAATGCCATTGAACTACTCTCGATGCAATGATATATACTACATAACTTCTTCTTTGAACTATGTTATTGACTACTTGAGATTAAGAGTACATTGACTGTACTGGTGTAGTTCTTTTACATAGAGAAATATTTTATTATAATGCACTATTTTGAAGAAGAAAAAGTTTTTGTGGGTAAGATTCACTGAAAAATTTATAGACTATTTATAAAAGAGATCTTTCCTTGAATCATAATACTGTCTCCTTCAAACTGTATGTTTTCATGGAATGTCTATACTCATAAAACATCTGCTTCCCAATATATAAAATAGCTATTAATGTGATCAGGTTGTTGTGACTTTTATTTTGTAGATTTATCACGTTGCTTATGCTAGGAATTAAAAAAGTGGTATAAATTGTTGTAGTTTTCCCTTTTACTCTTATTTCCTTTCTTCACTAATATTTTTACTTAAACATTAAAAACTTGTTTCTCTTTTTTTTACTGTTTGAGATAGTGTTATTTCTTCTTGCTTAGTTGCCCACCTGGTAGAGTCCAAAATGACAGGAAACAAAAATCATATCTCAATAATAACACAGAATGTCTAAAGTCTTAACTCTCCAGTTAAAAGACATAGACTAGCAATGTGGATTAAAACACATAATTCAACTATATGATGCTTGCAAGAAACTCACTTTACAGCCGAAGATATCCATATGCTAAATGTGGAAGGATAGAAAAAAAATCATGCAAATGGAGACCAGAAAAAGCAGGGGTAGCAATGCTAATAAAAGGAACAATCCAATAAGAAGATATAATGGTAGTAAACATTTATGCCCCAAATATGGGTGCATCCACTTTTTTACAACAAACTCTTTGGGACATCAGGTCTCAAATAGACCCAGATACAATAATATTGGGAGACTTCAACACACTACTCACACCACTAGATTAATCTTCCAGACAAAAGATGAGTAAAGACTTTTCAGACCTAAAAAACACTATAAACAAATAGGATCTAATAGACATATACAGAATAATTTCACCAGCAACATCTGAATACACATTCCTCTCAGCTGCTCATGGAATCGTCTCCAAAATAGATCATATCCTGGGCCACAAAGCAAGCACCAGCAAATTCAAAAAATGTAATATAATTCCCTACATCTTCTCAGAGCACAATGGAATGAAAGTAGAAATCAGCAACAGGAAGACCAAAAGAAATTACATAAATACATGGAGACTGGATGATATATTCTTGAATGAGGACTGGATCAGAGAAGAAGTTAGGGGAGAAATAAAAAAATCCTGGAATTAAACAAAAATAGAGACACAACATACCAAAATCTATGGAACACTTTGAAGGTGGTGTTAAAAGGAAAATTTATAGCACTGAGTGCCCACATAAGAAAAACAGAAAGCTGCCAAATAAACAACCTAATGACACACCTCAAGGACATAGAAGAATGAACAGTCTAATCCCAAAATGAGTAGAAGTCAGGATATAATTAATATCAGAGCAGAAATCAATGAAATAGAGAACAAATAATAATACAAAGGATCAACAAAACAAAAAGCTGGTTCTTTGAATAGATTAAGAAGATTGACAAACCCCTAGCCAAACTAACCAAAAAAAAAAAGAAATAAAAGGGAATCAACCCAAATTATTAAAATCAGAAATGAAAAAGGAGACATTACAATAGACAGTGGGGAAATCTAGAGGATCATCAGAACCTATTTTAAATTTTTATATTCCAATAAACTGGAAAATGTGGAAGAAATGGATTTCTAGACACATACAACCTACCTAAATTGAATAAAAAAGATATAGTAAATCTAAACTGGCCAATAGCAAGCAAAGAGATAGAAACAGCAATAAAAAGCCTGTCATCAAAGAAAAGCCCAGGTCCATATGGATTTCCAGCGGAATTCTACTAAACCTTTACAGAAGAACTAAACCCAACACTTCACAAGTTATTCTGTGAAATCAAAAGAGATGGAATTCTTCCAAACTCTTTCTATGAAGCCAGTATCACCTTAATACCAAAACAAAATAAAGATAATTCAAGAAAAGAAAATTATAGACCAATATCATTGAGGAACGTAGATGCAAAAATTCTAAACAAAATACTAGCCATGCACATTCAAAACCACATCAAGAAATTTGTACGCCATGACCAAGTTGATTTCATCCCAGGAAATCAAGGCTAGTTCAATATATGCAAATTAACATGTTATTCACCACATAAATAGAACTAAGGACAAAAATCACATGATCATCTCAATAGGTGCTGAAAAAGTATTTGACAAAATTCAACACCCATTCCTGTTAAAAACACTGCAAAAAATTGGAATAGAAGGAACATAACTCAACATCATTAAGGCATTATACAATAAGCCCAAAGCCAACATCATATTGAACTGGGAAAAACTGTTGGAATTCCCTTTAAAATCAGGAACAAGACAAGGATGCCCACTATCACCACTCCTTTTCAATATAGTCCTTGAAACTCTTGCCAGAGCAATAAGACAAGAGAAGGATACCAAAGGAATTCAAATAGGAAACGAAGAAATAACATTATCTTCATTGGCAGATGACATGATTCTATATTTAGAAGATGCAAAAAACTCAGCCAACAAACTACTAGAGCTCATTAACAAATTCAGCAAAGTAGCAGGATACAAAATCAACCTAAAAAATCAGTAGCTTTTTTATATGCCAACCATGAATTCACTGAGAAAGAAATCCAGAAAACCATTCCATTCACAATAACCTCAAAACCAATAAAATACTTAGGAATAAACCTAACCAAAGAGGTAAAAGACCTCTACAATGAAAATTATAAAACACTAAAGAAAGAAATTGTAGAAGATCTTAGAAGATGGAAAAATCTCCCTTGCTCTTGGATAGGCAGAATAAATATCATCAAAATGGTCATTCTACCAAAACTGATCTACAGAGTCAGTGCAATCCCTAGCAAAATACCAATGTCATTCTTCACAGATATAGAAAAATCAGTCATAAATTTCATATGTAGAAACAAAAGACCCAGAATAGCCAAAGAAATTCTCAGCAATAAGAGCCATACTCATATTTCCTGACTTCAAATTATACTACACAACTATAGTAATAGAAAAAGCATGGTATTGGCATAAAAACAGACACATAGACCAATGGAACATAATAGAAGATACAGAAGCAAATCCACACACTTATAGTCAATTGATTTTCAACAAAGATGCCATATATATACATTGGAGAAAAAGCCTTTTCAACAAATGGTGATGGGAAAACTGGTTATCCAGTTGTAGAAAAATGGAGGTAAATCCTTACCTCTCACCTTGCGCAGGAGTCAACTCAAGATTGATCAAAGACCTGGAAGTTAGATCACAGACTGTGGAATTACTAGAGAAGAGCATAGGTTCAATACTCCAACATATAGGCACAGGTAGAAACTTCCTCAACAAGACCCCCAAAGCTCAGGAAATTAAAACAAGAGTTAATATGTGGGGTGGCATTAAACTTTATATGTACATATGTGAAAATACTAATGTCAATCTCAGTGCTCTGAGTTGGGAAAGGGGGAGATGAGAAGGGGGAGTACCAACTGCTGTGTTCATGTATGTTACTGTCAACATGATTTACATTATGATGTGAGACTATAATGCACTAATAAAAGCATATTAAAAATAACAAAGTTGTTTCTCTAATATTGTAAACAATAGACAGGCAATTCTATTTTTAAGGAAAATAAATATTTAATGTAAAATAAGAAAAAAATAGAAAATTGACTTTTAATATGTACCATTACAATTTCTTGTAGAGAATTATTGATAATTACTCAAGAAACTGATCAATTCTTTCCTTAAGATGTAGATTCTTTCCAAAGGCTTATGTGTTGAAGGCTTGGTCCCCAAAGGAGCAGTGTTAGGGGGTAAAGACTGGAGATAGGTGATTGAATCATGCGGGCTCCAACCCAAGCAGTGGATTTAACCATTGATAGAGTCATATTTTATGGTAATACTGGAAGTTGGTATAGGAGGTAGGGTCTCATTGGAGGATGTGGGCACTGGGGTCATGCCTTGGAAGGGTTTCTCTTGTTGCTGCTCTCTCTCTCTCTCTCTCTCTCTCTCCCTCTCTCTTTCTCTCTGTCCTTTTCTCTCTTTGATTCCCAGCAGCTATGAAGTGAGCACCTTTGTTACATGACACTCTTCCACCATGATGTTCTGCCCCACCCCAGGCCCCAAAACAATGGAGCCCCGCTGACTATAGACCAAAACCTCTGAAACCATGAGCCAAAAAAATCTTTCCTCCTGTAAGTTGTTTATCTTAGATATTTTGTCACAGGTAATACTCAAGTTTTCAATGGGTATTAGCAGTTTCTTCTTTTTTGTGGCAGTGGGGGGATAAAAAAACAGAATTTAGTAGTAAAATAATCTTGACACGTATTTCTTTGTGACCTTTAATAAGTTATTAGAACTTTTTTAAAATTTGATTTTGAGATGAGTTTTGCTATGTTGCCCAGACTAGCCTCAAACTCCTTGCCTCAAATGGTCCTCCTGCCTCAGCCTCTCCATTGGCTGAGACTTCCAGCATGGGCCATCACACCCAGACTCAAAACACATGAATAACAATTACAATATCTCTGTCATGAATTTTTCTAAGGATCAAAAGAGACAATGCAGCAGGCTATTTACCAAAATAAGGTAGTGTGTATATGTATGTTTGTTTTTTAACACATTTTTCATTTTAAAACAGTCATTTTCAATTAGCCACTTTTCATCCTACACACTATTGTATTTTCATCTTAGAATTACTGGCTCCCTTGGATTACCTTGAAGAAATGTTAAACAACTTTAGATAAGTTCTCTTCTGTCTTACTTTCAGATATGTGATCATTTGTGTTCCAGTAACAGAAGCAGTTAGATCACATGCTTAGTACATATATTTACTTTACACATCATATTTGAAATCACTGGGATTATTTTTTCCAAAAAGTGACTTATTAATTATGAAATTTCTCTACCAAAGTTCTCTTTTGGAAGAATTTTTATGAATTTCAGCTTCAGTATGGTTTTAATTATTCTTATTAACTAGTTATTAATACTTCCCAGGACAAGTTTTCTTTTTTTATTTTTTGCAGAACTGGGGCTTGAACCCAGAGGCATTCTACCTCTGAGCTACACCCCCAGCCCTATTTTTTATTCTTTATTTTGAAACAGGGTCTCACTAAGTTGTGGAGGGCTTCACTAAGTAGCTGAGGCTGGTTGTGAACCTGCAAACCTGCATTCCTCCTATGTCTCAGCCTCCCAAGTACTGAGATTACAAGCATGAGCCACCACGCCCAGCTCCCAGGACAAGTTTTCTAAGTCACAAATTATCTGATTTTTCAATGAATCTACTCTTACATATTCTTATGTACTATAGTTAAAAAAATGATACAAAACATTGACTTTTAAATTACATTATAAATACAATATTCATTGTAAATGCAATATTCATTAAATTATAAATAGCATTAAATGTGTGATTGTTCTTTTTCATGACATGTTTTACATATATTAACATGTATAATACAACAACCCTATTAGGTAGCCTTTTCATTTTACAGATGAGGAATCAGAGAAAGGGAGGTTAAATAATGTGTCTAAGGGTATGAGGCTATTAAGCGACAAAGCAGGAGTCTGAACCAAGGTCATCTGTTTTCAGAGCCAGTTCTCTATATTATCAGAAAACTTTATTTACAGTTAGGGTGAAAAGATTTTAATATTTAAAATTTCACTTACTTATTTTATTCTATGGTAGCATTTAATATAAAATGAATATTCAGTTAACATAAAATATTTTCATTGCAGCAACTATTTTTGTCTTCAAAATTTCTTGTTAATAAATACTTGCTTATCATATACACTATGAAAGCCACTGACTGAGAATTTTATGTATGTCATCTCATTTATTATATATACTTGTGATGTATGTTATATTTTTCTCCTTAAGCTATAAACAAGATAATAAAAAGTCAATTAATTAGCTTAACATTAAAATCAATGTACCTGGTGAATCTTATTGAAGACCTAAATTTTAACAATATATTCAGATTATTTTACCTTAAACTTAAAAATATATGGTTTATATACACCCTAAATATTCTCTTTCTATATGCTTTGGCAACTCTGCATTTTCCTGTATTTCAACATTTAAAACTCTTAAAAATTTTTTAATCAAAGAAATATATATATTTGTTTGTATATATATAGAGAGAGGGAGAGAGAGAGAGAGAGAGCTATATGTATATATATATAAATATCTACTAAACTCCCCTTGTTAACTGAAGAATGCAAAATATGAATATATGAATTATGGATCATTATCTTTATAGTTATTAATTATAAATGCATGTCAATATACAACAAAACATGTGGTTAAATTGCCCTTTACAAATCAATAATAATCCATTGCCAAGGAATAGCATTTGATTTTCAACAATATTGCATTTAATTTCCTGATTCCATACTAATCATTTTGTCTACTGATATTCTAATCAATACTCAATTTATCCACAATTTTCCCCATAGTTTCTAGTTTAAAAGGTAGCTTGTGCCTACAGGGTGTCTGTCATGTTAAGTTTTCTCTATCTGTTACTTAAGAAAAACAACTTGTAAATCAAAAACAAAGTGTTCTGTACAAATTAGGATATTTTGACACATGGTGTTTGCTTGAATTTATGAATATGAGATAATATATTACCCATATTTTAAGATTTGAAGAAAATTTAAATTCAAAATTAATTATTTAAAAACCACATAAATTGAATATAAAATCAATTAAATGAAATGGCAAGGGAGAAACAACAAATTCATGCAAAATATGATCAAGTAGAGATTTTAAATAGCATTGAAAAATTAAAATGATGCATAGTTTTTAAATCCAGAAACACACTTCAAACATTTTTGCAAACATGACCTATATGTTTATATAGTTTTATCTTAGATATCTCACAAAAATGATCAATTAACTTTGCAAAAGAACATTTACACAAATTGAGAAACATGATTGAGATTTCACATAAAATATTTCCATTTAAGAATATGCATATGTATCATGGTTGCAATGGCTCTATAGATATATCATTAATGACATCAAACTGTGCTCAAATAACTGGTATATGCATATTTTAAAGTGTATGACCCAGTAAGACTTGACACTGGAAGGTCACAATGTCTTAGTCTTCTATTAGATTGAAATATTCTTTCTTCTTTCTTTCTTTCTTTCTTTCTTCCTTCCTTCCTTCCTTCCTTCCTTCCCTCCCTCCCTCCCTCCCTCCCTCCCTCCCTTCCTTCCTTCCTTCCTTCCTTCCTTCCTTCCTTCTTTTCTTTCTTTCATTTGTGTACTAGGGATTGAACCCAGGGACTTCTACCTCTGAGATGCACCTCCAGCTCTATTTTATTTTTATTCTGAAACAGGGTTTTACTAAATTGCTGACTCTGTGCTATATTCTGGGATCCTCCTGTCTCAGCCTCCCAAGTACTAGGATTATAATCATGTGCTATCACATCTGGCTGCTTTCTACTATTTGAAATCAGAATTTAAGAGTATTTGACTCAAGAACAGAACCCCAAAGCAGCTTACTACTGAATACAGGAAGTCTTGTAACTGCCATATCATTGATATAATTCAATGTATCAAGTTCTAGTAGGAAGGCATCTTTGAGCAAGAATTTTGTCGACAGTAAGGCTCACATAAAGAAAACAATACAGAATTCCTTCCCTTTAGAGTATCAAACATATGTGACTGTATCCTAAACAGAAAGAATAATGCTACTTGGCAGAGAATCAAACATAATGAAATTAGATAGATTGAGATATTGATTCCAGTTGAAAATACATAATCTTTAATTGATGGTGTACTATTTCAATTGGAATTTTATGTGTAAATGAATTTATAATCACAGTAAGAAGCAAGAGAGCATGTGTTACAAGGAAGGGATGACATAATTAAAGGAACTATGTAGGATTTCATAATAAATCCACAGATTATCCTATTGACCTATGTGACATATCTAAGGGAAGTTACAAGAACTGTGGAGTAAAAAGTGTTTTAGAGGCCGGGCGTGGTGGCACACGCTTGTAATCCCAGTACTTTGGGAGGCGGAGACCGGAGGATCCGGGTTCGCGGCCAGCCTCAGCTCTCTCTCTCTCTCTCTCTTTCTCTCTTTCTCCCTGTCTCTCCCTGTCTCTCTCTACCTAGTGAGGCCCTCTGCAACTTCGTGAGACCCAGTTTCAAAATAAAGCATAAAAAAATAGGGCTGGGGGTGTAGCGCGGAGGTAGAATGCCCCTGGGTTCTATCCCCGGTACCGCAAAAAAAAAAAGTGTTTTAAAGAAAAAAAGTAGCTAGACAAGAAGATTAGCAAGATGGTTTAGCATAGGCTGATTTGGGTTTACTTGTTTTGGAAGGAGAAATCAGCTGAAAGAAAAGAGATGGTTTGTTATTCATCACAAAAATGTTATACATATTTAAAAATTAAATAATCTTGCCTTTTGATAAAAATCACAATCTAAATAAAATACCACTAAAATTTGAAAATGAGATGCATCTATTTATCTATATTAATTAATCATGTTTATCAAATAATTATTAAATGGTTGAAAATGAGGAAATATTATAACATAATTATTGGTGATACAATTGCTTCTCTTCCACAGTATTACCTCTATGCTACAGGAATATTCTTCATTGGGCCAGTCAGATACAGTTACCCTGAAGACAGGTCACTCATGTTTTTGATGTAGTTTGTTTCCTCATTGTCTCAGGTGAGTGGTGCCACCCTGACTATGGGACTCAGTATACAAGGAGTACGACCTTCCAGTCAGCATGGACATCATATCAAACTGAGACATCATAGCAAACTGACACATCAAACTGACAAGCACTGACACTTCATAGCAAACTCACCTCTTGTTTTATTCCATTGCCACACACTCCCATTTGAGTAAAATGATTTATTCATTGGATATTAATTTATTTCTATAATAATACCATCATATTTGTTGAAAATTTAAGTACTTTAACCTGTCAAAGCCAATTTCTATTTACCCTTCATTTCTTCATGATGACAAGTTTTTAACACACAGTTTCCTAATTTCTCTTTATTAAGAAGAATTTGTTCTGATGTTTCTTTACAGAGTCTGCCTAAGAATTACATTAGTCTTTATTCAGAAACTTAAAATAATTTTTTGTGGGAATCTGTATCTTTATGAAATATATTTTAAATGGGTTATTTAGCATTTAACATTTCTTTTTATACTTTTTCAAAGTTTGCATATTTTATCTAAATTGTAAAATTTTCTTGCATATAATCTAGCAGCAGTCCTTTATTATCCTTTCAATGTCTATAACTACTATAGAAATCCCATCTTTAACTCTTGATATTATTAATTATGATTATTATTCATATTTTTATTGACCTGGGTAAAATGTATTACTACTATTTTTAAATGATCAGCTTTTGAGTTTATAAGTTTTTAAATTTTTTCTCTTTTTTTTTTTTTTTTTTTTGCTGTACTGGGGATTGAACCCAGGGCCATTCTACCTCCAAGCTACACCCCCAGCCCTATTTTTTATTCTTTATTTTTTTAAACGTGCTTTTATTGGTGCATTGGAGTCTTACATCGCAATGAATATCTAATTGATGTTAACATACATGCACACAGCTCTTAGTGTCCCCCCTGCTTCCCCTACCCATATGAAGTACCAAGAATGATGTTGCTTTATTTTCACATGTACATATTGTTTATGATAGTAATTCCATTAATTCGCTTCTTTCTTGCCCTCCCCTTTCCCTTGTACCACTTCCCTTGCCCCACTGAGGGTTCTCCATTATCAACCAGAATCCCTTGTGTGACCCTACTACTCCTTAGGTTGTACATATTAATGAAAACATATGTCCCTTCTTTTTTTGTGATTGACTGATCTTGCTTAACATAATGTTCTCCAGATCCTACCACTTTCTTGCAAAAGATGTTACTTTGTTCTTCTTTATTGCTGAGTAGAATTCCATTGTGTGTATTTCCCACAATTTTGTAATCCACTTATCTGTTGATGGACACCTAGGTTGGTTCCATAATTTGGCCACTGTGAATTGTGCTACTATGAACATGAGTATGCATATATTACTGTAGTTTTCTGGTTTCAATCCCTTTGGTATGATACCCAGTAATGGTATAGCCAGATCATATGGTGTATCCATTCCCAGTTTTCTGAGGAATCTCCACACTGATCTCCACAGTGGTTGAACTAGTTTGCAATCCCACCAACAGTGTAGAAGAGTCCCAATTTCCCCACATCCTCGCCAACATTTGTTATTGTTTGACTTCTTAATGCTTGCCATTCTAATTGGGTTCAGATGAAATCTTAGAGTAGTTTTGATTTGCATCTCCCTGATTGCTAATGATGTTGAACATTTTCTCATGTATCTATTGGCCATTTGTATCTCTTCTTCCGTGAAGTGTCTATTCATTTCAGTTGCCCACTTCTTAATTGGGTTGTTTGTTTTCTTAGTGTAAAGTCTTTTAAGTTCTTTGTATGTCCTAGATATTAGACCTCTGTCAGAGGGATAGCTTGCAAATATCTTCTCCCATTCTGTAGGCTTTCTCTTTAGGCTCTTGATGGTTTCATTTGATGAGCAGAAGCTTTGTAGTTTAATGCTATCCCACTTATTAATTCTTGTTTTAATTTCCTGTGCTTTGGAGGTCTTGTTGAGGAAGTTTCTACCTGTGCCTATGTTATATGATGGAGTGTTGGACCTATGCCTTCTTCTAATAATTTCACAGACTCTGGTCTAACTTCCAGGTCTTTAATCCATCTTGAGTTGACTCCTG
>PVJS01053888.1:0-13144 GCA_004027185.1 Glis glis
AAAACCAAATAAAGACAGCTCAAAAAAAAAAAAAAAGAAAACTACAGGCCTATATCATTGATCAACTTAGATGCAAAACATCTAAACAAAATACTAGCAACGCGCATTCAAAACCACATCAAGAAAATCATACATCATGACCAAGTCAGGTTCATCCCAGGGATGCAAGGCTGGTTCAACATACAAAAAACAATCCATGTAATCCACCACATAAACAGAACTAAAGACAAAAATCACATGATCATTTCAATAGACGCTGAAAGAGCATTTGACAAAATCCAACACCCATTTATGATAAAAACACTGCCGAGAATTGGAATAGAAGGAACATACCTCAATATCATAAAGGCAATATACAATAGGCCCACAGTCAACATCAAGTTGAACAGGGAAAAACTATGAGAGTTCCCCTTAAAACCACAAACAAGACAAGGATGTCCACTGTCACCACTCCTTTTCAATATAGTACTTGAGACTCTAGGCAGAGCAAAAAGGCAAGAGAATGAAATCAAAGGAGTGCAAATAGGAAAAGAAGACATGAAACTATCTCTATTTTCAGATGACATGGTATTATACTTAGAAGACCCAACAAACTCAACAAAAAAGCTTATAGAACTGATAACAAATTTAGCAAAGTGTCTGGAAACAAAATCTATCTTAAAAAATCAGAGGAGCCGGGCGTGGTGACGCACGCTTGTAATCCCATTACTTTGGGAGGCGGAGACCGGAGGATCCGGGTTCGCGGCCAGCCTCAGCTCTCTCTCTCTCTCTCTCTCTCTCTCTCCCCCCCCCCTCTCTTTCTCTACTTAGTGAGGCCCTCCGCAACTTTGTGAGACCCGGTCTCAAAATAAAGTATAAAAATAGGGCTGGGGGCGTAGCGCGGAGGTAGAACGCCCCTGCGTTCAATCCCCGGTACCACAAAAAAAAAAAAAAAATCAGAGGCTTTTCTATATGCCAAACATAAATCAACTGAAAAAGAAATCCAGAAAACATTTCCACTCACAATACCCCCAAAACAATAAAATACTTGGGAATAAATCTAACCAAGGAGGTAAAAGACCTCTATAAGGAAAATTATAAAACATTGAAAAAAGAAATTGAAGAAGATCTTAGAAGATGGAAAGATATCCCATGCTCTTGGGTAGGCAGAATAAATATCATCAAAATGGCCATTTTTCCAAAAGTGATCTACTGATGCAATGCAATACCCATTCAATTACCAAGGTCATTCTTCACAGACATAGAAAAATCAGTCCTTAAATTCATTTGGAACAACAAAAAACCCAGAATAGCCAAAGTAGTTCTCAGCAACAAGAACCATACAGGAAGCATCACAATACCTGACTTCAAACTATACTACAAAGCCATAGTAATAAAAACAGCATGGTATTGGCACAAAGTCAGACATACAGACTAATGGAACAGAATAGAAGATTCAGCAACAAATCTGCTTGGAGTTTTTTATTTTCCTCTGTTTTGTCTTTTGGCTTTGATTCTGTTGCATTTCAAACTTTTCGTTATTTACTTCAAGTTTATGTTGTCTTTCTTCTGTGGAGAGGTTGCTTTCACAGCGAATGAGATGTGCGTCTCAGAGAGATCGTAGCATGGCGTCTCCCTTGGTCACCATCTTGGATCCGACCTTTCAATGATTTTTTTAAAAAAAACTAAATATAGTACCTTTAATTCATTCAGTTATGAATTAATTTTGAACTTCACCTTGGTAGCCCTCACTTTAAAAAATATGTACCTACCTAAATCCCATCATACCAAAGTATTTTAGTATTTTAGCATTTAAAATGCATGCTTTTTAAATATAGAAAGAAAATAGTCTTCACCAATGTAAGAATTTTCCAAGACAAAGAAGAGAATTCTTTTTTTTAGACACAGCAGAGCTCAAGGTGAAAAGTCTTTTATGGTTATATTAGCTTGCTCCTACTCTAAACAAAAGTTTTAAAAGTTATATCTGGTGATTTGAAGGCTTCCTAGATAAAGGTAATGATAAATGTGCAATGTGTGCATGTATGATGTTGATACCCTGACATATATCAAAATGCATAATTACAATGCACCAATAAATGGACATAAAAAATTTCAATGAGACTAAAAAAAGAGGTAATAATAACACTAGTAATAATATAAAAATGTACTTATTATGTGCTAGAAACTCTGCTGAAATATAACAGTAGACTATTTTACTAATTTCTTGTTTCCCATTCTTTTTTTACTTTTTTTATTTTTTTTTGCAGTACCGGGGATTGAACCCAGGGGCGTTCTACCTCCGCACTACACCCCCCGGCCCTATTTTTTATACTTTATTTTTGAAACCGGGTCTCACGAAGTTGCGGAGGGCCTCACTAAGTAGAGAGAGAGACAGGGAGAGAGAGTAAGAGAGATGAGGCTGGCCGAGAACCCAGATCCTCCAGTCTCCACCTCCCAAAGTACTGGAATTACAAGCGTGCGCCACCACACACGGCCTTCTTTTTTTTACTTTCTAGCATACTCTCTTTCTCTCTGCCTTTCTCTTCCTTACTCAGTTGGGCTAAGGAGAATTATATATGGTAGGGATTTGGGTCATGCCCCTTTTTCAGACAGTTGTGTTGCATCCCCTCTATTTCCATTTATACTTAACTCATAAAGGGCAGTCAACTTAGCTGGGCATGGTGGCACATGCCTGTAAACCCAATACCCAGGAGGCTGAGACAGGAGGATCACAGGTTCAAGACTGGTCTCGGCAACTTAGCAAGACTTTCAGCAACCTAGGGAGACCCTATTTCCATCCAAAATTTTAAAAAGGTGCTGGGGGTGTAGCTCAGAGATAGAATGCCCCTGGATTCAATCTCCAGTATCACAAAAAAGAAAAAAATAAAGGCAGTGAATCTGCAGAAAGAACATGGACATAAGAATCAGACAGACTCGGGTTAAAATCTTACCCATCTCATTTATTACCTATATGTCCTCGAGTAACTGAGCTTTGGGTTTTGTCTATTTATTTATTTATTTATTTATTTATTTATTTATTTATTTTGTGGTACTTGGGATTGAATCCAGGGGTTGAACCTCTGAGCTACACCCCAGACCTATTTTATTTTTTAGTTTGAAATAGGGTCTCACTAAGTTGCAGAGGGCCTAAGTTGCTGAGGCTGGCCTTGAATCTGTGATCCTCCTGTCTCAGCCTCCCAAGTACTGGGATTACAAGCATTCACCACCACATCCAGAATCTTCTTTTTAACCTTGGAATAATATACCCATCTTGGTGAGTCATTGTGAAGATTAAGTGATTTGAAAAACACTGGGTGTGTAGTTATTACAATATTATTATAATAAAACTAATCTAATTTTTAAAGAAATCATTGAAAGCCTGAAGATAGGGTCTGACTTGCTATCATTTCTATCCTAAACTTTTTTAAATTTCTAAATTACCTTTTTGTTGTTGTTATTTGTGGTACTGGGGACTGAACCCAGGGCCTCATACATGCTAAGCAAGCACTTTGGCACTAAGCCACATCTCAGCCCTCTATCCTGAACTTTTAAAACAAAGTTTAAAGTCCAGTGAGGCCTAGTAGGTGGCAAGAAGAATTGACTCTGCTTAACTAGCTAGCAACAACAGGGTAGAGCTATTGACCAATAATGAGACATAGCTCATCATTTTCCTATCATACCTGACAGCAGCAATCTCAAGGAAACATAAGCATGGGGAATTCTCCTCAGAGTAGACCTATAAGCTAGCTGAGCATGGGTTAATCCTTGCCATCATAATCTACTACCCCAAGGAAATTGCCTAGTCCAACTATTTCCATGAACTTGGCCAACCCAGTGGAAAGTTCTTAAGCAATTATTGCCCATCAGCAATAATTGCCAAAAACTTGACCTTTTGAACTAAAATTTCTGGAACTTTGTGTACCCACCTCATACAGTCACCAAATGTGAGCAAATTTAGAAAAAGGCATGACCTTGGGGGAAGGCAATTCTTGGCATCTGAGAAAAATCTAGAAGAAGCTGACAACACATGCTGGTAACTGCATTTCCCACAGCTGGGCGGCAAGTCATTCCCTGAAGGGGGTCTGGGTAGCACACCTTCTTGTTCCCCACTACAAAATATATCCTGGAGCTTTCTTGGTTTTTATTCCTTCTTCTTCAATAAAATCTCTGGCCAGATTGCAGTGTACATTAATTATTGCTATATAATAAAACACTTCAATTACTGAACTGAAAACAGCAATAATTTAGTAGTTCTTACAATTCTCTCTGTTGGTTGAGGCGAACTGGATGATTCTCCTACTGATCTTGCCAGAGGTCCCTCTTTTTTTTAATGAAGACAAATTTATAAATTAAAATCATTGTTGTCTATACATAGTTATGTTGCTCTCAGTTGTGGACAGGTCTATGGCCTAACTCAAGTCTAGGGTATTGATAGTGGTTGTTGACTGGGTCTCTATCTCTATGTAACCTGTAATTTAATAGTTCAACCTCCTCTTTACACGGCCATGGTAGTAGTCCAACACATGAATATGGAAGCTATGACCCAGACTCCAGAATTGGCAACATTCTATTTGTCAGTACAAAATATATATGTGAGTAAATTTTGTTTGCATCAAAAATTGGAAAAGGATTCTTTA
This sequence comes from Glis glis, assembly GCA_004027185.1. Classification (NCBI taxonomy): domain Eukaryota; kingdom Metazoa; phylum Chordata; class Mammalia; order Rodentia; family Gliridae; genus Glis; species Glis glis. The sequence continues at coordinate 4,617 of PVJS01053888.1, forward strand.
TCAAATATACCTAGAAAACTGTAGCTCTTCAAGAAAAGTTGGGAAAGGGGTAACTTTTTATCTCCCAAAGCATACCAGGCCATCTAAAACATTATATAAGTCTATATCAGTTGTGGGAACGCAAGCTCATGAAAGAGGCATCTCAAAATTTCTCCTGGTTCTATAAACTTTTGTGAGTCATAAATCCATGAAAAATCCAAAGATGGCCATGGGTCCCCTTTCCAGAAAAATGATCATATGGCCTGAATTTGGAGATTCACGGATGCCTCAATATCTTTCATAATAATGCTATAGTTCTAGAATTTAGGATTCCTATGAATCAGCTAAGTTGGTTGTCTACAAAAGCAGGGTGCTACGCTTCATATTCTAGCATTTGTGATTGGTATAGGCCTGATAAAGATCAGAAAAATGCAGTTTTAGCAAAAAACCCTGGGTGATTCTAATATAGGTTAGTTTTAGCTGAATTTTGGGAAACCCCCAATTAACAAATTTAATATTTCTGTATATATACTGAAGACAGAAAAATATCAAATGATTTTTCCCATTCCTCTGGCCCCAGTCCACTTCACAAGAATCCCAGTTATTCAGCTTTTATATCTAACTCAGCTAATCATGACACTAGAATAGAATTTGAGTGGATAAAGTTTACTCTATGTATACAAATATGATATGGGCTTCTTGGTTACTTGAGTTGCAGTTTTAAAATCTTGATTCCTTGATACTCAAAACTGCTATTGAAGATAACACATCAACTATTTACATCCTCCACATGATCTCCTAATTGCTCTCGATTTGTATGTAATCATTTTCACATAGTTGGAATCAGTGTGGTGATTTGCTTCTGTCTTATAATATTTTTACATAAGCAGGACTATAGTTACTTCCAAGTATCAGAATCATCCACATATTTATTTTATATAGCCATAGTAGTCCACTGTGCTGATCTGTCAGAATGTATTTAACTTTTATTCATAGGCTTTAGGGTATAGCTTTCATTTAACATCAACTGTACATAATGGTACCTCTTTTGTAATGATTATTGTGAATAAGCATTATTAGGTAAAAGCAGCATGAAAACTAATCTTAAAAGATACTTGGGCATTAAACCGATGCATAATTAGCCCAAAGAAAATGGATAATAAACTAAACTGAAAATGTTGTGAAAGAATAAACACAATTTTAGGCATTACAAAGCATGGTGTTACTAGATTTTGGATTAGTCACCAAATACTTCAGCTTTCTTGAACTCTGTTAGAAGTTGAATTTGGTTGAAAGGAAGGGATCTGACAAATTTTTATAAACAGACTATTTTATTGTGGAGAAAGTAAGAGAATCAATGTAGGCAAATGCCCATCCTGGACTTGATTTTAACTAAGAAGGAAAAACTGGTCTGGGGGTGTAGCTCAGTGGCTGAGTGCTTGCCTAGCAGGTGCCAGACCCCAAGTTCAGTTCCCAGTATCATGAAAAAAAGAAGAAACTGATTATTAATGAAGCAGTAAATGCCTAATACCAAAAAAAAAAAGGAACACTCGGCTTATTCATGTGTCCTAGACATTAAAAGTTGATTGTTAAAAAGCTTCCTTGAGACTCTGAAAGGGAAATAGAAGAAGAAGGGTGGAAAGTTCTATAAATATAATTCTGACTGTACAAAAATTTTGAAAAGTTCAATGAGAAAGGAAAAAGGAAAGACATCTAAGGGAAATAATATAGTTATATTCCATTCTAAGTTCAGGTTCATACAAGACTTCTACAAAAGATTAAAGAGAGACATATAATGAAAAATGAACATAAAAGAATGATGGGAATATAAGAAAAGTACCAAGAAGCCTAAGGCACAAGTGAGGTGAGTGAGGTAAGCTTGAGAGAGCGAGAAAGAGATTTCTTTAAAAAAATATTATTCTAACTTTGTAGAATAAGAAAAAGAAGAAGTTGTAGGTCAATGGATTCTAAGAGAGTTACCAGAAAACTCAAGACTTTATTTCAATTTTTAGAGGGAAATATAATGCCACAAAATAGGAACCAAACAGCTTAAAACTAATTTTTATCATCATTTGGGATTAGATTTTTAATATACTTTAATTGGTGCGCTGTAATCTCACATCATAATGAAGGGACATGAGTGATAGGGACATACATGCATACGGCACTTGGTGAGCTTCCCCCCACCCTGCTCCCACTCCACTGCCTCCCCTTCCCCGTATGTGATATTGAAATTGGCATTGACAATATCGTATATGTACACAGTGTCAGTGGAAGTGTTTCCTTCACCAAGTCTCTCCCCCCATACACACCTCCTTCCCCTGTACCCCCTCCATCCTTCCACTGGGGTTTCTCCTCCTTTACCTGGAGTCCCTCTTGTATTCTACTTTCTCTCTAGCTTCCACATGTGAGAGAAAATGTATGACCTGTCACTTTCTGTGACCGGCTAATCTCACTTAGCATACTATTCTCTAGATCCATCCATTTTACTGCAAATGATATAATTTTGTTCTTCTTTATGGCTGAATAGAATTCCATTGTATGTATATCCCATAATTTTGTAATTCGTTCATGTATTGATGGACACCTATGTTAGTTCCATGATATGGCTATTGCGAATTGTGCTGCTATAAACATGGATATGCATATATCACTATATTCTGATGTCAATTCCTTTGGAAAGATAACATTTGGGATTAGATTTTTAAATAGAAAACTTGTGAACCTTTAGAAAAGAGTGTGACAATCACTAGGAATTGATATGCATTCTCCAAGAATGAGTAAAGCCATATTGATTTCATATCATTTTAAAATAGTGATTGGTAATATAGGAAAGAGTAATTGATTTAGTGCCTACTGATTTCAGTAAGGGGTTTGATCATTTTTCCTTAATTTTATTTAGCATAAAAAGGTAAAATTCTTCACAGAATATTAACTGATTTTCTAATTTGTTGTGTGACAGCTGCTGTTTGATATTTAAGGAGGTTAAGCCTTTGCTTTACTAGAAAATAACTATGTCCTTGGCAGTATCCAGTTCAAAATCTGCACCAGTGCCTAGAATGAAGGACTAGATTGTGCACTACATATAGCACACATGAGTTTTAGATTTTTAAAAAAGTCACTTAGGACAATTTTGTGTAGGATGTTGTTTACTTAGATTTGACGTCTGGCCACTACAAGTGAATCTGAATCAGGACAGCCATTCTGGAATAAAAGATGAGAATAAGGATTTGTGGACAATTTCTAAAAGTTGGGCTGTGAAAAGAACTGTTGAGAGTTCACACCAGCATAGTAGGCTGAATAAAACAGTCCCTCATAGATCTCTACATCCTAATCCTCCTAACCTGTGTCTGTTAATTCACATGGTAAAAGGCACTTTGCAGGTGTGATTAATGTTAAGTATCCTGAGATGGGAAAATTATCCTACATTATCTGAGTATGCCCAATGTAACCACAAGGGTCATTACAAGAGGGATCCAGGATGGTTAAAGTCAGTAAGGAAGATTTTCTAAACATGGAAGTAGAGGTTAGGGGAATGGGGGAAGCTTCTAGAAACTGAAAAAGGCAAGGAAATGGAGTCCCTTAAAGCTTCCAGAAGAAACAAAGCCCTGGACTTTCAACCTTCAGAACTGATAAATAATAAATTTATGTTGTTTTATGCAACCAAGTTAGTGATTATTTGTTACAGCATCAAATGGAACTCACATACCTGTTTACAGAAAACTAAAGGGTATACGATAAAATCTGATCTAAATTTCCAGTTTCTCCTTGGGGAAGAACAGGCTAAAACCATTAACCAGTGGGGCTAAAAGCACTGCCCTCATTTAGTTTGTGCCACTTCTCCCTCCATATCCCACACTGCTCTTGTTTCATTTGTCCCTGCCATGGTATCACTGATTGCTTCAGTGCCCTTATTACTTGGCACTATGCTAAGTTTTAGTCAATTGGAGACAGCCATTCAGAGTTGGCTCTTCATCAGCTGATTCTCACCAAAGGCCTTGTTTTCTCCAAATGCTGAAACTAGCTATGGGGTATTATAGCTGTGTTTCCAATACAAATGCTGTGCATTGGTGTTCTTTTTTGTTGTGATAAATGCTCTCAACTCTGGTGTCAACTATGTCAATAAGAGAAGAAAATTTTTATAATTCCCCTTTGGGAAAGAATGCACTCAGTTGAAAAAGAAACATAATCACAGTGATTTCAGAGGATATCTGGATGGAAAATGTTGTATCAGTAAAATGTGGTGATGTCAGGTCAACTGATGATAGAGAAGTGGTAGAGGGAGCACTAAAAACCAATTCTTCTCATAATAAATTACCTAGACAACCAAAGCCATTCTTAATCCTTTACCTGATGGAGTGACAGTCAACTCGATAGACAGAGAAAGGGGAGGGGAGGTCTTGTTTTAGAACCACCCCCTTCACTGAATACTTTATGGGAGGTGGTAATTTATAATTTATCACAGGACTCAATGCCAAGTTTAATGAGCTCAGTCCAGGTCTTTGAGTTTGAATCATAGGATGACATCTTCACAAAAGCCAGAAGTCATAACAAAGGCATGTTTTATATTCAGCCAGAAAACCAATGGGTAATCACTACCCATGTTCCCATAAAGAAAGAGATAATGCCCTCTTTGTGAGTAAGGGAATAAAACCAATATTTCTAGAGAATCTTTGATACAATATAAATGCCCACAAAAGGATGATAGGACCACATACCACTCTAAAAATGATTTAATTTGGAAAGCAACCATACAGAATAAAATCAAGATAAATGCAAGATAAACTTTTTTTATCATATAGAAATGTGGTCACTACACAGACAGTTTTACAACAGTATTTGCCTTTAGGCAACATAATAGATGAAGAGGCATCAAACAATGTTAAAAACATATTGAAAAGTAAGATTGGAAGTATTAAACAAAAAACATTTTGCCTAAATAAATATTTGACCCAATTAATGGTTAGCACTAAAAGTATAAGATCAATCAGCAACTTTCTAAGTGGCAGGATGAATTGTCTAAATTGGAATTGAAAAACACCTGATCAATGAGTGACACTGGAATTGACCAGATTGAGTCCCAGATTCCACCATGACCAAACCCACAGCTGAATCAATTTAGTTTACACTAGGATTCTTAGCTCTGTCCTAGTTAGGTTTCTATTATCAGTCAGGAGAATTATAAGAAACTATAGAATATTTAGAAGTATGTATCAAGATAAATGTCAAAGACAGTTCTATAGTAAAAATAAAAACCTGTCTGGTCTTACCAAGCAAAGGTAGTTTCAAAAAGCCCTTTCTAACCCAGCCAAATGGAAATTTATTGACTCCCCATTCAGTTTTCCAATTAGATAGTAAGAACATAAAAAGAGTATGCCAACAGATAGGCATCAAATACTAATAATAAGAAATTAAAAATGAAACAGCTAAATACTTTGTTAATGGGATGTATGGGAAGAATACTTCTAAAATTTGTGGAGAATATTATTTGAATGCCCTGTAATTGAACAGTCACCTGTTATAATGTTTTCACCCGAAGCTGCTCAACTGCCCACACTAACCGTTAATAGGCATCTACCAGAATGTAGACCTCTCTCTCAATAATCCTGTTAGTCCTTCAAGACCCAGCTTACATGTTATCATTGCCAAGAAGCTAAGATTTCCTGATCTGGGCTGAATAGTCTCTCTTAGGACCCCTTATATAATGCTTCACTCTTTCTCTTTCTGATAGAATTGTCAGTATATTATTTTACTTACTGAATTAAGCCATTGAGGGAAGGGGTTGTAATTTTTAAAAATATATCTGTTGCAAATCATGATACCTTGTAGATGCACGTTGATTTATTGAGCAAATGAAAAAAAAATGAATGTATGTATGACTTCTCCATAAACCAGAACAGATGTCTGTCTCCAAGAGCAAATTTCTTAGCAATAGTCTCTAAAGATAGGATGTTAGCCTCTATTAAATGTAATAGAGACAATAACTATGTTTGCTTTATTCACTGTTGTTTCCAGGAAACCAAGAAGAGTGTCTGATATATAATAGGTACTTTATAAGTATTAAATGAATAAACAGAAATAAATGAACAGTCATTTGAAATAAAACCCAGAATAAATATCTACTAGGAGTCTCAAAGGTGACCATAATTATATCTTGAATGGTACCTTATAGTTCAAAAAATATACATTTCATTTAATTATATTAACAATGTTCTGTGGGTTTTATTATAACCACCTCCATTTTGCAGATGAGGAATTTGAGCTGAGAACAGCAGTCAGTGGAAACCCTGGTTCTATGATCACAAATTCTGGGGCCTTTCTATTACCCTGAATGTTCTCAATCCATGACATTAAACTTAATAGTCAGGTTTTTAAAAAGAAAGCTCTTTGCAGAGTTAGCACAATTCCATTTCAAAAATAAACATTTGAAAAATCTTGCCATAAGGTGACTAGATATAAAAGTAAAGAAGTATGGTATCCTGAACAACATAAAAAAAAGGTGATATAAGAAACCATTTCTGGGGGTACAATTCTCTAAAAACAGAAGAAAATCAACAAGAAAGACTAATTATGAGAGATTCCATTGACAAAGAAGACAGATCTGATTTTTAATTCATTGAGTGAAATTGTCAATATACTTTTTCTTTCAGGGATAAACAGCTGAGAAATCTTGAAATAATCCAGAAATTATGAATTATTTGTAGGAATTAATATAAGCACGGATTATTTGCAATGGTGGTGTAGGTAAGGAAAAAAGTTCTGTCAAACTGACCTAGGAAATATACAAATCCACAATGATTAAAAAAAAGTAGATAAAAAACCAGTAAGGAAATGGAAGACCTGATTAACACCATAAACTTGAACTACATGCCATTTATGGAATAACAGCAGAATCACATTGTTTTCAAGTGTACCTGGAACATTCACCAGGATAAATCATATTTGGGGCCATACAATGAATCCAATTAAATTCAAACTGCTTCACATCATACAAGCTATATTTCACAGTGTTCAGTGATAGAAAGGCATCTATAAAATGCTCAAATATTTGGGAATTAAATAATCCTTTTTGAAATAATCCACAGATAAATCATAAGGTGAGTTAAAAATAGTTTGAATCAAATCAAAATTAAATCGCAATCAAAATTTCTGGAGAGCAACAAAAGAGAGTTTAAATATATACCTAGAGTATGAAGTATTTATATTAGGAAAGAAGAAATGTCTTAATTATCTAAAGTTCCACCTAAAGATGCTGGAAAAAGAAGAGCAAATTAAACCAAAAGCAAACAGAAGAAAGACAATAATAAAGACAAGTGTAGAATTCAATGAAACTGAAAGCAATTTAAAATCAATAAATCTGAAAGTTCATTCTTTGAAAATATCTAAAAATTAGTTACTTTGAGTCAGGCTTATGAGCAGTCAGTCTTCTAATATTATGAATGAATAAGGAGCTTTACTAGAGCTCCTACATATAGCAAAAGGAAAACAAAGGGAAAATATGAAAAAAGTGTGGCAATAAATTTTACAACTTAAAGTAGACAAATTTCATGAAAGACACAAAAATGAATGTTAATTTGAGAAGAAATAAACTAAATTGATATATTATATAATAAATAAATTTAATTTATAGTTTAAAACCTTATAAAGAAAACACAAGGCTAAATTGATTCACTGGTGAATTCTTCCATATCAATGTCTGTCTGTCTGTCTGTCTGTCTGTCTGTCTGTCTGTCTACAAAGGCAAAGGATCTAGAACAATCAATTAGTTAAAAAAAAGATTTTATAGAATGCTTTACTTTTTCGTTTCATAAAATCTTACCATCAAGAAACATTAATCAAGTCTGTGTGGAATTGTATGGGGATGAATACATAGATCAGAAGATTAGAAATAATTCAATAGATCTTCTACAAAGCTGTTAAGGCAATTCAATGGGGGAAAGAGATATTGTTCTATAAAAATGTTGCTGAAAAACTTGGATATGCGTTTGGGAATAAAATTGACCTTAACTTCATTCAATCCACAAAAATTAAGTGCAAACTGATCAAAGACCTAAACATTAAAGTCAATTCATTAAACTTCTAGAACAAAGGAGAATCCAAACTGCTACTAAAATATAAGAAAAAACTTCACAACACTGGAGTCTGGAATGACTTCTTAGTGCACAACAGCATGAACCACAAGGTGATAATTGGACACAGTCAAAATAAAAAATTTCTGTTCTTTATAAGAAAATGAAGCAACAAGCCGGGCGTGGTGGCGCACGCTTGTAATCCCAGTACTTTGGGAGGCGGAGACCGGAGGATCCGAGTTCGCGGCCAGCCTCATCGCGCATGCGCGGGCGCGCGTGATTTATCTCTCCTCTCTCTCCTCTCTCTCTCTCTCTCTCTCTCTCTCTCCCTGTCCCTCTCTCTCTCTCTCTCTCCCTAGTGAGGCCCTCTGCAACTTCGTGAGACCCGGTTTCAAAAAATAAAGCATAAAAAAATAGGGCCGGGGGCGTAGCGCGGAGGTAGAACGCCCCTGTGTGCAATCCCCGGTACCGCAAAAAAAA
>PVJS01053889.1:0-13143 GCA_004027185.1 Glis glis
ATGCCCCTGGGTTCAATCCCCAGTACCCGCAAAAAAAAAAAAAAAGAATTTCCTAAAAGTGCTGGGCATGAGCCGGGCGTGGTGGCGCACGCTTGTAATCCCAGTACTTTGGGAGGCGGAGACCAGAGGATCCAGATTCGTGGCCAGCCTCAGCTCTCTCTCTCTCTCTCTCTCTCTCTCTCTCAGTCTCTCTACTTAGTGAAGCCCTCCGCAACTTCCTGAGACACGGTTTCAAAATAAAGTATAAAAAAATAGGGCCAGGGTTGTAGCGCGGAGATGGAACGCCCCTGGGTTCAATCCCCAGTACCGCAAAAAAAAAAAAAAAGTGCTGGGCATGGTGGTGCACGCCTATAATCCCAGTACATGGGAGGCTGAGACAGGAGGATTGCAGGTTCAAGGACAGCCTCAGCAAGTAGTGAGACCTTGTTTCAAAATAAAAATAAAATAGAGCTGGGGCTGTAGCTCAGAGGTAGAATGCCCCAGGGTTCAATCCCTAGTACCACACACAGAAAAAAAAGAATTTCCTAAAAGTAGCTGGGTGTGGTGGTGCACGCCTGTAATCCCAGTACTTGGGAGGCTGAGACCGGAGGATCTCAGGTTCAAGCCTCAGAAACATAACAAGACTCTCGGCAACCTAATGAGACCCTATTTCAAAACAAAAAATGAAATAGGGATGGGGGTGTAGCTTGGAAGTAGAATGCCCCGGATTCAATCCCTAGTAACACACACACACACACACACACACACACACACCTTAAAGTGCTTTGTACACCATCATAAAAGTGCTTAAATGAGTAATTATAAGCATGGTTTTAAGAAATGAAAAAAGAAAGTCTCAGCAAAGAAATAGACAATATCAAAAAACAAATGGAAGCCGGGTGTGGTGCCTCATGCCTGTAATCCCAGAGTTTGGGAGGCTGAGACAGGAGGATTGCAGGCTCAAAACCAGCATGTCCTAACTTAGCTAGACCTTGTTTCAAAATATAAACTAAAAAGGGTTGAGGGTGTAGCTCAGAGGTAGAATTCCCTTGGGTTCAATCCCTAGTACCACCAAAAAAAGAAAGAAAGAAAAGAAATGTTAGAACTGAAAATTGCAATAACCAAAATAATAAAAAGTCCATAGGCTCAACAGCAAAATGGGAGGGGCAGAGAAAAGATTCAGCGAACTTAAAGATAGAACAATAGAAATCACCAAATTTGAACAACAAAGAGTAGATTGAAAATAAAATGGATACTCAGGATTTGTGGGACTAAAACAAAGTTGTATCATGGGAGTCTTGGAAGGAGAAGAGAAAGAAGTTAGGCTTTATAAGAGTATTCTAAAAAGTGAGCTGGGCGTGGTGGCGCACGCTTGTAATCCCAGTACTTTGGGAGGCAGAGACCGGAGGATCCGGGTTCACGGCCAGCCTCAGCTCTCTCTCTCTCTCTCTCTCTCTCTCTCTTTCTCTCTCTCTCTCTCTCCCCCTCTCTACCTAGTGAGGCCCTCCACAACTACTTGAGACCCGGTTTCAAAATAAAGTATAAAAAAATAGGGCCGGGGGTGTAGTGCGGAGGTAGAACGCCCCTGGGTTCAACCCCCGGTACCGCAAAAAAAATAAATAAATAAATAAAAATAAATAAATAAATAAATAAATAAATAAGTAAAAAGTGATAACTACAATTTTCCCAACTTTGGTAAAAGAACTAAATCCACAGGTTGAAGAAGCCAAGCAAAAACCAAACAGGATAAACCCAAAGAAGTCCACAGCAGGGCATATCATAGTCAAATTCTGAATACTAAAAACAGTCCTGAAAGAAACAAAAGGGAAATGACACCTTCTTATAAGAGGAAACCAATTTAAATGAGAGATTTTTCATCATTAACCATGGGGGATGGAAGGAGCTGGCATGGCATTTTAAATGCTGGAAGAAAAGAACTGTCAACCCAGAATTCTGTATTCAGAGGAAATATTCTTCAGGAATGAAGAGCACGTAAAGATGTTGTCAGTGAAGGAAAACTAAATTTGTCACCAGCAGTCCTACCGTAAAAATGTGGGTAGAAGAGAAGATCTAGAGCCTCAGGAAAGAGGAAATAATAGAAAGAAAGCCGGGCGTGGTGGCGCACGCTTGGGAGGCTGAGACCAGAGGATCCAGGTTCGCGGCCAGCCTCAGCTACTTAGTGAGGCCCTCCGCAACTTAGTGAGACCCTGTTTCAAAATAAAGAATAAAAAATAGGGCTGGGGGTGCAGCTTGGAGGTAGAATGCCCCTGGGTTCAATCCCCAGTACAGCAAAAAAGAAAAAAAAAAAATAGGGCTGAGGGTGTATCTCGGAGGTAGAATGCCCCTGAGTTCAATCCCAGTACCACAAAAAAAAAAGAATAAAAGAAAGAGTAAAAATATGGGTACTTTTCCTACTGAGTCTCTCCTATATTATTTTGGCAGTTGAAGCAAAAACGGTAGCAATGTCTAAGGTGTTTATCAATCAGTATATAGAAATTAAGACAATTATTTTATATAAATGGGAAAAGGTAACAAGTCTAAATGACAGACCCAGATCTGGTTGGGTTTATTCCAGAGATACAAGGCTGGTTCAGTGTTGGCAAGTCAATAGGACACAGCATGGCCCGCCATACTAGTATGTAAACCATAGTTAACAAGCTAAAGAAGGAAGGTCACACGTTTGACAAAACTCACACCCATTCATTATTTAATAAGAACAGAAAGGAGCTTCCTCTTGATGAAGAACATCTACACAAAGTCTACAGTCCATGTCATATCATGGCGAAAGACTAACTCATAACGAGGGAAGAGTGTACTCTGCCACCACTGTTATTCAGTGTAGTGCTGGGAGTTCTAGTCATTCCAGTCAGAAAAGAAAAGGAAATAAAAGGCATTAGATATGGGAAAGGAAAAAATAAAACTGTCCTATTTCAGGTAACATAATAGTCTATGTACAAAACCCCAAAGAATTTATAAAAATGTCTTAGAACTGAAATGTGTGTTCAGATAGATGTATGACTTAAAGTCAACTTACAAAAAGTTAATTACATTTCTTTCATGAATATATGTGGCAACTGAAGTTAAAATATAATATCCTTTTGGTATATATGTGTGTACACACACACACACACACACACTGGGCTTGAACCCAAGGGCATTTTACCTCTGAGCCACATCCCCAGCTCTATTTTATTTATTTACTTATTTATTTTTGGAAACATGGTCTCATTAACTTGCTGAGGGCCACACTAGCTTGCTGAGACTGGCCGCAAACCTGCCATCCACCTGTCTCAGCCTCCGAAGTACTGGGATTACAGGTATGTGCCACCACATCCAGTTTATAATCCCTTTTTTAAAAAGGAAGAATATTGCTGAATTACAGGGGCACACCTGTAATTCCAGTACTTGGGAGGCTGAGAAAAGAGAATCACAGGTTCAAGGCCAGTATGTGGTAATTTAGTGAGATCCTGTTTCAAAATAAAAAATAGAATGGGGCTTGGGATGTAGCTCAGAGGTAGAACACCCCCGAGTTCAATCTCCAGTACAAAAAAAAAAAAAAGAGGAAGAATACTTGAATACTTGGACTTGGACATATATCTAACTAAACATGTATAGTTGTAAAGGATATCGTTAGATAATATTAGCCGGGCGTGGTGGCGCATGCTTGTCATCCCAGTACTTGGGAGGCTGAGACCGGAGGATCTGGGTTCGCAGCCAGCCTCAGCTACTTAGTGAGGCCCTCCGAAACTTCGTGAGACCCGGTTTCAAAATAAAGGATAAAAAATAGGGCCGGGGGTGTAGCTCGGAGGTAGAACGCCCCTGGGTTCAATCCCCAGTACTGCAAAAAAATAAAATAAAAAAAGATAATATTATGTGTGTGTGTAGAATATTTCCTTTACATTATTCCAAAGAAAAATCTATTAGAATATATCTTTGCAAGTATATATAAATAACTTTGAAAATATCTGTCAAATTATTTTTAAAAACTTTCTTGCTGCCGGGCGTGGTGGCGCACACTTATAATTCCAGTACTTTGGGAGGCGGAGACCGGAGGATCCGGGTTCGCGGCCAGCCTCAGCTCTCTCTCTCTCTCTCTCTCTCTCTCTCTCTCCCTGTCTCTTTCTCTCTCTCTCTCTCTCTCTCTCTCTCTCTCTCTCTCTGTTTCTCTCTCTCTGTCTCTGTCTCTCTCTCTCTACTTAGTGAGGCCCTCCGCAACTTCGTGAGACCCGGTTTCAAAATAAAGTATAAAAAAATAGGGCCGGGGGTGTAGCGCGGAGGTAGAACGCCCCTGGGTTCAATCCCCAGTACCGCAAAAAAAAAAAAAAACTATCTTGCCTAGTATCCATATGTCGTTTTTGTTAATAATTCCCAATGAAGATAAAACTAGCATTTTTTGCTCCTAACATTGACTTTTTTCCCCCTAGTATCTTTGTCATTCTTTCAGAGGAGAGTATAAGGATTTATCTTTGGGAAGTAGTTAAGAGAATTATGTTTATGAAAACCAAACCAAAGTGAATACTGCTTCTGGTCAAGATTAAGTAAGAGGGTTGGATTTATTCTCCCATCTTAAACATCCTTAAAAATGAGACAAAATAATCCGGGAGTGGTGGCGCATGCTTGTTATCCCAGTACTTGGGAAGCTGAGACTGGAGGATCTGGGTTTGTGGCCAGCCCTCTGCAACTTAGTGAGACCCTGTTTCAAAATAAAGAATAAAAAATAGGGCTAGGGGTGTATAGCTCGGAGGTAGAATGCCCGTGGGTTCCATCCCCAGTACCGCAAAAAAAAAAAAGAGACAAAACAAGGAAATAATGTTTTTTATGACATAGAACATTAGCAACAAAGGACAATGAAGTCTGGGAGTTTAAGCTCAGTTTAGGTGAACTCTAAAATTTCTCCAGCTTTCTGCCTCTTTGTTTCTAATCTGTAGCTCGGGGAGGGCACCCAGTTGAAGCCTAGGGACCTTTCTTAGACTTGAGCGGTGAGTCCAGGGAGGCCTGAGGGCTGCAGCTTGCAGAAGAGAGTACCAGGAAGAGAGCTACAGATAGTCTCCCTCACATGGGAATCATTTCTGCTCCCACCAACCAGACTCCAAACCTCATTAATTCACATGGCATTGGGTAGAATTTCAGAATGCGTTTGCCTCAATAGTGGGGCAGAATTATCATGCCCAAGTACAACTAAACAATTTAAAGAAGAACTTGAAAAGATCATACTTTTTCTAAATACTTTAACTAAATTCCAGAACAAAATCCAAGAGTACTCATAGGAAGGAAATGGTGTCAGAAACACCCCCTCCCAAACAGAATATTTGAGGAATGCAACTTTAGCAGGAAAATATGACCTGTAGTAACGGAGGATCAAATCAAAATCAACCACAACAATGACAGATTTCTTTTCATATGTTCAGGAACCTGGAGGAAAGATTGAACATGTTAAATAGAGATTAAAAGTTACAAATGTAAATTATAGGTTAGATAAGTACAACTCTGAGTAGAAAACTACTCTAGATAGGATTAACAACAGATTAGATGGTGTACAAGAATGGATTAGTGATCTCAAGGACAGAGCAGTAGAAGTAATTAAATACAGAGGAATGAAGAAAAGTAACAAAAAACCAGCATGAACGTGCTGTGAAACCACTTCACCCGGCCTAGTCATACATAATAGAGTCCCCAGAGGTGTTACAAAGTGCTTAAAAAATCATTGAGAAAATAATAGTGCCAATTTTTCCATATATGTAAATAAATTAGAAACTCACAGATTCAAGAATAAGAAACATTCAGAAAACTGCACCAAGGCACATTATAATCAAATTGTTTAAAATCAGTGATAAAGAGAAAATTCTTGTCTTTTTTTCTTTTATTGGAGGTATCAAGAATAAAACCCAGGACTTCGTCATGCTAGGCAGTGCTCTACCACTGAGCTACATCCCTAACCCTTTTTGATTTTTGAGACAGCGTCTCACTAAATTGTCCAGGTGGGCCTCAAACTTGCAATCCTCCTTCCTCAGCCTGCTGAGTAGCCAGAATCCATGCATGGGCCACTGAGCCCAGATAAGAGACTATCTTAACTGTGGCTAAAGGGAAAATCTTAAATAGGTCCTCAGAAAAGAGGATATCCAATAACCCAATAAATATAGGAAAAGATACCCACTTTCTTACTCGATAGGGCAATAATCCAAAGTAAAGTACAGTCGTAACAGTTCTCAAACTTTTGGGTTATTTTAATTTTATCTTTATCTTTTTTTGTTGTTCTCAAACTTTTCAGTCTCAGAATCCCTTTACCCTCTTAAAAGTTAGCAAGGACCCCAAAGAAATTTTTTTTATGTAGCTTGCGTTCATTTTTTTTTTTTTTATCAGTACTGGGGATTGAGCCCAGGGGCATTCTACTTCTGAGCTACATCCCCAGCCCTATTTTTTATTCTTTATTTTGAAACAGGATCTTGCTAAGTTGCGGAGGGCCCCACTAAGCTGGGGCTGGCCTGTCTCCGCCTCCCAAGTACTGAGATTACAAGCATGTGCCACCACGCCCGGCTTTGTGTTCATTTACCATACTCAAATCTAAATAGACTTTTAAAAATATTGAGTTATTAATTCATTTAAAAATAGTAATGATAAACCAATTACATGTTAATGTGAATGACATTGTTGAGAAAAAAAATCTAAAAAAAAGTCAGTGCAAGACGAGTATTGTTGGGCATTTTTGCAGTTCCCTGTACAGTCTGCCTTAATAGAAGGCAGTTGGACTCACATCTGCTTCCGCTGTCACTCTGTTGCAATCTGTTGTTTTGGTTGGAGTGGATGAAGAAAATCTGGCCTCACACAGTGTACTACTCTGAAAAGGAAGGAAGGAGTAGCCAGGCACAGTGGCACATGCTTGTAATCCCAGCTACTCAGGAGGCTGAGGCAGGGAGGATTGTAAATTCAAGGCCAGTCTGGACAACTCAGCAAGACCTGGTCTCAAAATAAAAAAGTAAGGGCTGGGGATACAGCTCAGTCCCCAGTATGGGAAGGACTTTTTATGGCCCTTGAGATCACTGTGGCTATTTTTCTTTGATACAACACCAAAACTCCGCAAATGGTAGTTTCTTTAATGATTAATAACACTGCAAAAATCTGAAACCATGAGTGTGCTCTGTTAAAGAATTATTGGCTTTTGTGCACTTTGGATGAGTCTTTTACCCATGGGTGATTTTATAACTTCACATGTCAGTCATTTGGAGAATATTGGTTATCTTGTGTAGATTTTTGTTAAGTGTTGACTCAGTTTACTATAATGAAAATATCCCATTGTTAGCATAACATTGATCTAGAAGTCTTCAAGAGTTGAGAATCTCCCAAGCTCACCATAGTAGGTACAAGTTTTCCAAAATTCAGATTTTACTGTAAAGCTTGAATTTTATAATTGGTAAGAAATATCATTAGTTGTTTCTCCTGAAGTAACAGGTTCCCTTTTTTATTTTCAGGAAAGTATCTGCCAGATATGCAAGTCTAAATACTCATAGTTTGTCTTTTGGTAGTTCTTTTGAATAAAAACTGTGCTATTATAATGTACCCCAACTTAGTGCGTAAGAGGAAATTCTGTATCCTTTTTTTCCCCCTGTGTGGCACTGGGGATTGAACCCAGGGATGTTCTACCTCTGGACATTCTACCACCCTCAGTTCTATTTTATTTATTTTCGAAACAGGGTCTCACTAAGTTGCAGAGGGCCTTGATAAGTTGTCCAGGCTGGCTTCGAACCTTCAATCTTCCTCCCAAGCACCAGGATTACAGCTGTGCAGCTCCACACCCAGCTGTGTCTGTGTCTTTTTGGAGCTTCTAGATGCTGCGCACAATTCTCTGTGTTTTGGTGTTTTTGTTTCATTTTGTTTGTTGGTTGGTACTGGGGATTGAACCCAGGGGCGTTCTACCTCCGAGCTACACCCCCCGCCCTTTTTATTTTTTTATTGTGAAACAGGGTCTCTGCTAAATTGCTGAGGCCTGGCCTTAACCCTGGGATCCTCCTGCCTCATCCTCCCAAATCCTGGGATTACAGGCATGCACCACCATTTCCTGGGAGTTCTCTGCTCTTGGCACCGCTCTTCTTCAAAACTGTAAATGTTGCATCCTTCTTACCCTGCCTCCATTGTTACATCTCTTTTGCCGACAATCATCTATCATCTTCTGCCTCTGTCTTCAACTTATAAGAACCTTTTGGTTACGGGCCCCACCTGGATAGTCCAGGATACACTCCCTAATCTGCTGATAAGCAATCTTATTTATATCCTTAAGCTTAGTCCTCCTTTGCCAGGTAACATTACATAGTCACAGGATCCAGGGATGAGGATATAGACATCTTCCCAGCAGTTGGCCATTCTGCCTGCCACTGGCTTCTCTAGTGAGGCTTGCAACTCATTCAGACAAGTGCTTCCTGAGGTATCTGTCCTACCTCAGCGACAACAAATGCTTTTTATGCATACTCCCCCTTTTATCATAGAATATTAGAGTGTACTCGCATGTCTGGATTTAGTAAAAAATCAGTATTTTATTGTTTCATCCTTAACGTGTTTTGGGGAAATGGAGAGTGTAAAACAGCAAACAAGAATGCAGTGGTGCTGGCTCGATTCATGCTGAGGTGCCAGCGCTATGACTCACCGTCAGAGAAAGAGGCAGGTGGCCTCTGGATATTGGTAGGAAGAAGGTTTTGGCATCACAGGCCTCCCCCCAGAAGAGTCTCGGGGACCCCCAAGTGCATGGTCCACCCTCTGAGAACTATTGTACAATGCAAGGCCTCTGTTACTGCACACACACACCTCATAAATCTCTCAAACATTCAGTAGTAGGGGTTTTGTAACGGGTTGTCCTCGTGTTCTGTAGTAACAGGTTGTCCTTGTGTTCTGTAGTAATGGGTTGTCCTCGTGTTCTGTAGTAACGGGTTGTCCTCGTGTTCTGTAGTAATGGGTTGTCCTCGTGTTCTGTAGTAACGGGTTGTCCTCGTGT
Source organism: Glis glis (assembly GCA_004027185.1). Taxonomy (NCBI): domain Eukaryota; kingdom Metazoa; phylum Chordata; class Mammalia; order Rodentia; family Gliridae; genus Glis; species Glis glis. The sequence continues at coordinate 8,960 of PVJS01053889.1, forward strand.
TCTGTACGGCCCCAGCATCCTTCCTGTGGCCATAACCCTGGAGAAGACGGGCTTACGCAAGTCTTTTTGACAGGTCTCTGAGATCTTGGTTATTCAAATCTGTTTCTACCAATAAAAGGCTCTGACTTTTGCCCTCTCTAGGAATCTCTGTGTAAGTCAGATTGCAGTATAGGTTGACTGTCCCTTAATCAGAGCACTTGGGACCAGAAGTGTTTCAGATTTCAGGGTTTTCAGATTTTGGAATATTTGCAAATATTAGTAGTTGAACATCACTAACCCCAAAATTTGAAAACTGAAATGTTCTGAGATCTAAAACATTTTATGTTCGATATGACATTCAGAAACGTTTCAAATTTTCAGAATAAGGATTTTTAACTTGCATCTGCTTCTTTGATTCTGTATTGAAGTACCTAACTTATGAGAGAAAGAACCAGTTTGTACAGTTGGTTACCACCTGTGGGAGTTGTGGTAGGTGTTTGCTGAGATTCAAGACCCTCACATACAGCCTCTGTTCTATTGGACTGACCATCCAATTTTTATAAATAGAAGCATTTGTTTAGTGCCCAAACACTTCCATCAGTGCTTCATACCAGCATCTTATCTGCAAGCTTGGGATTATAGTCTCATTATTACCGACCCAGAGATTCTCCAGAGCAAAACCCAGCCTGTCCCCAGCATGGTTCTGGTGTTGCCATTACTCTATTTTGGGCATTCCATTTAAGTATTGTATAGTCATATACACAAACCCACACAGACCTATTTGTGTTTCTCAAAGGAAAAATGACCATTTTACATATAAAGTCCCAAATTCCGAGCCATGGCTTTCCCTCCACTGCCATTCCCTCCTCGTCCTAGAATGCTTCTTGTGACATTTACATGACCCCCCCCCCTTCACAGCGTCTCATACTCTGGCAGGGAACATGGGTACTAACGAAGGACTCAAGGAGCCCGAGTTCAGAGAATGTCACCTCCTTTCGATTTAATTGGAGGGGAAATCAAGGGTATAGTCATGTTGTCACCTTAGGAGGACAGAGCAAGCGACATTTGGCACAGTTTCAAACTGGAAGAAATTTGACATTCTAGCAAATTTCCCAATTTCCTTAAAAAGGAACATTCCTTTCAAACCAGCAAAACCAGTTTGTTCTTTTATCTTTAGGAGGAGCTCACCGGGGATGAGAAATCAGTGGAAAGAAGGGGCACATTGTCTCAGTGTCCTTGGAGTCTGCGTGTCCAACCCTTTAGGGGAGGTTTCCTTATCTTTCCACAGTGAATTGTATTTTTTAAACAGATTAATGAATCCTTTTGAATGTTGTACAGTGAAATCTTAGGCCTTTATCTAAGGAGTTTTGAAAAGACATCCACAAATCTAGTGTCACTGTAATTCTCCCCATAGAGCAGGGCGACTTTTGTTTTACATTGTTGCCTCATGCTGATCTGGAAGGCACAGCCACACCGCCCAGACCTCAAGGCACCTGCCTTCTCCAGCTTGCTTCCTCCCTTTGATAGTTCTCCCTGCAGGGAGAAAGTCAGATGCTGCTCCATCCTGCGATCTGTCTGTATTAAGACTTCCTTTGTAATAGACATGCAGCCTACTGCTGCCTCTTTATTTGCTAAGTCCTAATAAGGGTACTCAGCTGACTCTTAAGTCCAGAAGAAACCTTTACCTGTGGGAGTTCCCCTCCCAGCAGTACCCACTTTCAGGCATTAGAAACAGACCAGCTGAGAAAGGGGTTAAATGTCAGTGCAGCAAGTTTTACCTTGCTTTTTCCCCCTAAGTGTAGTATACAGAAATGTCCCAAATGTTTTCTGTTAATAATTAAAATGAAGTAGCAGTCATGTCAACTGGTATGCTCATTTGAAAATAGTCCAATATCATTATATCTAGTATTTTTCAAGTTTCAAGCATCAAACTTTATCATCCACCCACAGAAGCAGGTAGAGGAAAGCAGTCAGTTCTGTGCAGTTATAGAACTCCCAGGGAGCTCCAGGTCACGAAGGCTGGGCAGGACAGAGAAGGGGGGACGTGGGCGAAGGATCATTCCCCGGTGGCATTTTCTGAGTGAGCACCATTCTGAACCATCGATTCAGAAAGGTGAAAAGGTAGTTCTGGTTCATCATCCCTCCATGTAAAATGGCAGGGTCTGGGTATGTTTCAGAATTCAGACATTTTAGAAATAAAATTTAAAAGGCATTCACTTTTTATTAATATTCCTAGTAGGATCTGGATAGCACCCCATAAGCAAACACAGTTATGCCGGGGGAAATATGAATATTCTCACAAAGAGGAATAAATAAAAAGGACTAACCTCAGCCCCATATTAAGTTTTGCTGCCAAGTATGTTTGGTTAAATTTGGTGTTTACCTTTCAGCTTCAGAATTGCAAATAAGGGGTCATGGACCTCTGTGTGCAGTGATAGAAATAGAGCAGGACAAGCCTGGGTGAGTCCCAGTGGTGTTTAATGGAGCCATGTCACAAGACTGCAGCTTGGGACTGTGTCCCTCCCTCCTGGGCTAGTTACTTTCTCTGCTCTTCTCTGATTTTCCCATTGCTTATCTGTCAAACAGGTGAGATCTGCTTGTGGGCTATTGTGAGGAGGAGAAGATAATGTACGTTGGACACTGTACATGGTGTTTGGCACATAGTAGATACTCAGTAAACACCAGTTATTAAAACTTCATGTCATCAGATACAGTGGCATGTGCCTGTAATCCTAGCTAGTTGGGAGACTGAGGCAGATCTCTTGAGGCCAGTAGTTTGGGACCAGCCTTGGCAACACAGTGAGACCTTGTCTCTTGAAAAAAAATTTTTTTTCTAATTTCATCTTTTCCTTTTCCCCTTTCTTTTTATTAGATGAAAAATTATTGATGGAGTGGCTGCAGTGCCACTCTGGAAATAGTATTACATGCTAAGAATTATCCTGATGCCACTGGAGAATCAAAAGTGTAAATTTTTATATTGCAAACTAATTTCTTGTTAAATGCCTCCAATGTTTTTGTGATTACTAGGAATTGAACCCTGGGCCTCCAGCATGCTGGGTGACTACACTCTACCACTGAGATATAGAACCAGCCTTCCCTCCCTTGCTCCCTCCCTTCTTTCCTTCCTTCTTGGAACATTCTATCTCTAAGCTATACCCCCAGTCCTTTTTATTTTTTATTTTGAAACAGCTCTTGCTAGGTTACAATGTGCTGGCCTGGACCATGCAATCCTCCTGTCTCAGCCTCCTAAGTACTGGGATTACAGGCGTGCACCACAGTTCCTGTCACCCCAGCTAGTTAAATGGTTTTTTTTTTTTTTTGCAGTGCCAGGGATTGAACCCAGGGGGGTTCTACTTCCGAGCTACACCCCCAGCCCTATTTTTTATCCTTTATTTTGAAAACGGGTCTCACGAAGTTGCGGAAGGCCTCACTAAGTACCTGAGGCTCGCCGTGAACCCAGATCCTCCGGTCTCAGCCTCTCAAGTACTGGGATTACAAGCGTGCGCCACCATGCCTGGCGTTAAATGGTATTTTGAAGCAGGATCTCGAAAGTTGACTACGCTGTCCTCAAATTTGCAATCCTCCTGCCTCAGACTCCTGAGTACTCAGCTGGGATTATAGATGTGTGTCGCCATGCCCAGCGTGACTGGACTTTTTGGTGATGAGTAATTGTTTTGATTCATGTTGTATTTAAATCTGTTGCATGCTCCATTTTAACTGTATTTGAGCAAGGATTACTTGCCACCAGTTGATCTGGCACTACAAAGCCCCTCTTCAAGTTTTTTTCCAGGTATTTACCTTTTAGAAAGATATTTGGGAAAGAAGTGTCTCTAAGTACATTGTTGATGATGCTAGTGTTCTGAAAAAGATATAACCAAGACTTATAATTTAATATATTGGACAAATGGTATTGGGTGACAAATCTAATTTTCAAAAAAAAACCCCAAGTATTAATGCACTTATTAGTGCAAAATACTTTGTTTTAAAGTATGTTTTGTAAGCCTGGCATGGTGGCACATGCCTGTAATCCCAGTACTTGGGAGGCTGAGACAGGAGGATCGCAGGTCGGAAGCCAGCCTCAACAATTTAGTGAGACCCTGTTTCAAAATAAAAAATTCAAAGGCTTAGGGTAGCCTGGAGGTCAAATGCCCCTGGGTTCAATCCCCAGTGTGTGTGTGTGTGTGTGTGTGTGTGTGTGTGTGTGT
>PVJS01053890.1:0-13142 GCA_004027185.1 Glis glis
TTTTTTTTTTTTTTTTGCAGTACCGGGGATTGAGCCCAGGGGCGTTCTACCTCCGAGCTACACACCCAGCCTTATTTTTTAATCCTTTATTTTGAAACCGGGTCTCACAAAGTGGCAGAGGGCTTCACTAAGTAGCTGAGGCTGGCTGCGAACCCAGATCCTCTGGTCTCCACCTCCCAAGTATTGGGATTACAAGTGTGCGCCACCACGCGTGGCACAATTACCCATTTCTTGATTGGGTGTTTTTTAGTGTTAAGTCTTTTAAGTACTTTGTATATTCTAGATATTAGTACTCTATCAGAAGAATAGCTTGCAAAGATCTTCTCCCATTCTGTAGGCTCTCTATTTAGACTCTTGATGGTTTCCTTTGATGAGAAGAAAACTTTTTAGTTTAATGCCATATAATTTATTAATTCTTGTTTTAATTTCCTGAGCTTTGAGGGTCTTATGAGGGTTATATTTTTTAATATACTTGTATCAGTGCATTGTAATTATACATCATAGTGAGGTTCAAAGTGATACAAACATGCATGCACACAGGTCTTGGTGTGCTTCCCTTCAGATCCCACCCTAATGCTCACCCCCTCCCCATATATAACAGTGAGATTGACAGTGATGCCTTCATATATGGACATAGCATCATTTGAACTATTTCCTTCATCAGTTCTTTCTCCCTCCTCATATCCCTTCCCTATCCCCTTCCACTATTCTATTTGTCTCGTTCCTCAATTATTTAAAGTACCTTTTCTTTCCCATTTTCTCTCTAGCTTCTACATATGAAATAAAACATTTGACCCTTGACTTTCTGAGGTTGGATGATCTCAGCATAATATTAACAAGTTCAATCCATTTTATTTTTGTTTGTCACTACTAACTTTTAGTTGGGTTAGTCTGTAGGTAAAGGCTCCTTATTTCATTATTTACATTATTTTCTTCTTGGACAACCTAAATTTAAAGGTATCAGCAAATAGCAAATAGACAATATCTGTCTCCAGAGAACAACAATGTACTTTTCTTCCTTATTATTTAAACATGAAACAACTGTATAGCATTTATCTAGTCACTGTTGGGCATCTGAAGTAACTATCTTCTATTATGTTTCAGGGTATGGTGCTCAGTGGAATAACTTCAACTCAGAAGTTAATCCAGAAGATAACTTAACTTTGGCCCATATTATGGCAATGTTTCTAGCTAATGCTTTCCTGTATGGCCTTATAGCCTGGTATGTAGATGCTGTCTTTCCAGGAAAGTATGGTGTACCCAAACCATGGAACTTTTTTTTGAAGGTGAGTTGAAATTCTGTTATTTAGAGAACCCCCAGTCCTTATGTACCTAGTTTGTAGAAGAATGAACACCATTACTTTTAACACCATCCCTATTGTGCTTCATGTTTACTCTACTATTACAGTTATTATTCTTCTCAACTAAAGGCATTATGAGTTAACTTTTTAATGTGTATGACAGAATAAATTTTTCAAAAGAAGCTCCATTTGAATGAATACATGATGGTGTCTACAGACCCTATTGAGTAGGGAACAAATTATGCCCCATATCTTTTATTTTCCTTTTAAATTGACACACAGTATTGTGCATATTTGTGGGAAACAATGTGATAATTTAATATACATGGACAATATAACATGAGGAAATCCGGGTAATTAGCATTTTCATCTCCTAAAATATTTATCATTTCTTTGTTTTGACAACTTTTGGATTCCTCTCTTTTAGTTCTTTATAAAATGTATAATGGATTGTATAGTCACCTTACTATGCTGTAGAACACTATCTAATACTATCTAATAGTATTTTGGTACCCATTATTTGACCTTCTACCCCTCCGCTTCCTTCCTAGCCTTTAGTGACCATTATGCTGCTCTCTACTTCTATTAAATCAACTTTTTTTAAGCTTCTACATATGAATAAAACACATGGTATGTGTCTTTCTGTGCCTGGCTTATTTCTCTTAATATACTATCCTCTAATTCTACCCATGTTGTCACAAATAATAGTTCATTCTTTTTTCTTTTTTTGTGGTACTGGGGATTGAACCCAGGGGCATTCTACCTCCAAGCTACACCCCCAACCCAACTTTTTATTCTTTATTTCGAAACAGGATCTTCCTAAGTTGTGGAGGGCCTCACTAAGTAGCATCATGATGTGAGATTATAATGCACCATTAAAAGCATATTTAATAAAAAAAGAATTAAGACAATAGAAATAAAGGAAGGCCCTGATAGAAGGAGAGGAAAACTAGCTTATTATTACGTTGAGTTCTTCCCCACTTTCCAGTTACACAGGCCAATAAATTTCTTTTCACTTAAAAAATAAATAAAAAAACTTTGGTTACTGTTTTTTATTTATTTTATTTTTATTTTTTGGTCCTGGGAATTGAACCTAGGGGAATTCTACCTCTGAGCTACATGCCCAGCTCTATTTTATTTTTTTGTTTTGAAACAGATTCTTGCTAAATTTCTGAGGCTGGCTGCAAACCTGTGATCCTTCTGTCTCAGCCTCCCTCCCAAGTACTGGGATTAGAGGCATGTGCTACTACATCTAGCTGGTTACTGTTTTTTTTTTATATTTTGCTTTTGTATCCTGCAACTTTAATGAATTTGTCAGTTCTAACAGTTTTTGGATGGATTTTTTTAGATTTTTCTGTATATTAAAAAGTCATGTTTTCTGCAAACTGGGACCATTTGACTTCCTCTGTTTCTATTTGAATGCCTTTTCTTTCTTTTGTCCAATTCCTCTGGGTAAGACTTCTAATACTGTATTAAATAGAAGTGGTGAAAGTGGACACTTGTTTTGTTCCAGATGTTATAGGAAATATTTTCAGCTTTTCCCCATTCAGTATGTTGGCTATGGGTTTTTTCTATATAGTCTTTATTATGTGGAGGTAAGTTCTTTCTATATCTAATTTGCTGAGAGTTTTTATCATGAAGAATTTTTGAAAATTTTTTTTGTATGTGTGGTATTGGGGATTGAACCCAGAGGTATTCTACCTCCAAGATATACTTCCAACCCTATCTTATTTCTTATTTTTGAAACAAGGTCTCAATAAGTTGTGGAGGGCCTCACTAAGTTGCTGAGGCTGGCCAAGAACCTGAGATCCTTCTGTCTCTGCCTCCCAAGTACTGGGATTACAAGTGTGCACCTTATGTCTGACTAGAATTGTTGAATTTTATCAAATGCTTTTTCTGCATCTGTTGAAATGACCATCTAGTTATTTGTTTTTGTTTTGTGGTACTAAGGATTGAACCCAGGGGCATTATGTCTCTGAGCTACATCCTCCAGTCCTATTTTATTTTGAAACAGGGTCTTACTAAGTTGCAGAGGGCCTTGCCAAGTTACTGAGTACCTCACTAAATTGCTGAGGCTGGCTGCAAACCAAGGACTAGGATTACAGGCATGTGCCACCATGCCTGGCTCCATCTAGTTTTTGAGTTACTGGGACTTAATAAATTATTTTATCTCTTCATCAAGTATATAATTAAGTGAAATAAGCTTTTTTCCCTGTAAAGTACTCTAACTGTGAAGAAAACAATGATTAGTACAGTTTTGTGCTATTGTTTTTATTTATATTAAAGCACCAGCAGTTTTACTAATCATTGCTTTTATACCATCAGTGAAAATGTCAACACAGTAGAAAAGGCAGTGTATTTTTAAATATATTTTATGAAAATAATCTTGACCTCCCAGACTCATTGAAAGGGCCTTGGGGTATCTAGGACTCTATAGATCACACATGCAAAGAGAGAGAGAGAGATCTGATTCAGAGTGATAAATTCTTTTCACAGTGCCATTTTGGGAGATTTTATTTTGTTTCTCTTATTGGACAGTGACATTTTAAACTTCATGTTTGTTCTGTGGTTATTTGTGGGAATTCATCTTATAGACAATTGCTTCCAAATTTAATTTCAAGTTATCTGCTATATCCCATCTCAAAACCAGAGTAACATAAGATTAAAAGTTTTCAGCCGGGCGTGGTGGCACACGCTTGTAATCCCAGTACTTGGGAGGCAGAGACCAGAGGATCCAGGTTCGCAGCCAGCCTCAGCTACTTAGTGAGGTTCTCCGCAACTTCGTGAGACCCGGTTTCAAAATAAAATATAAAAAAAAAATAGGGCCGGGGGTGTAGCTCGGAGGTAAAACGCCCCTGGGTTCAATCCCCAGTACCGCAAAAAAGAAAAAAAAGTTTTCAACTCCTAACAGTATTTTATATTCAGTGACATTATAATGATTATATTTTTGTCCTTTTAGAAATCCTACTGGCTTGAGAAACCAACCTTAAAGAAGGAAGAAGATAGCCAAATTACTGATTTGTTGAAAAGTCGTTATGTTGAAGCTGAACCTGTTGATTTGGTGGCTCATGTCAAGATTCACCATTTGTACAAGGTATTGCTTTGTTGGTCTCTGTTTCTTGATAGAATCCAAAGTTAATCTGCAATATATAGTAATTGATTTTGTGGTCATAAATTTACTCTTATGGTAATCAAAAGTTTTAGTCTGCAAATTTACTTTCTTTGACAAAATATATACAAGTAATACAAAAATCCATGTTATCTTTCTTCCTTTTTCTTTTTTGTGGTACTGGGGATTGAACCCAGGGGCATTCCACCTCCAAGCTATACCCCCAGTCCTATTTTTTTATTCCTTATTTTGAAACAGTGTCTTACTAAGTTGCAGACGGCCTCGCTAAGTAGCTGAGGCTGGCCGCGAACCCGGATCCTCCGGTCTCAGCCTCCCAAGTACTGGGATCTTTCTTCCTTCTTAAGAATAGAATCCAGCTTTATATAAATGATAACGGTGTCTCCCATGATACTCCATTATGAGAGATAGAACCTGGTTGAAACTGTTATGGTTATATATGTAATTATTAGTTTCTGTTCACAATTGTGATTTTATTTGTTTTATAAGTTGTGTGTATTCTTAGATATTATGTTTTATCTGAATCAATTCTAGGCATGTATTATTCGGGTAATGCACATATGCTAGCATTCTCTTTCCCCACAAGGAACTATTTAAACTTAACTTAACCTTCAATTTTACAATTGTGGAAATTAATTTTTTCCCACAATTTCTGCTAATTTTCTGTGTGTTAAGGGTTCAGGGTAAGGACTGTTTGTGCTGTTGTGGTTTTGTTAAGTAGCTAGCTAAACATTAGTAGATGGGGTCAGCTGGGACAAACTGGGTCAACTGGATAGACTGGACCTGCAAAGACTCACTTTGTCCCCCTCCCCTGTGGGAAGGGGTGGAGATGGGGTTCACTGGAGCTTGAAGAGCCTTGCTCACTTTGACCCACTCCCCTGTGGGAAGGGGCAGAGAAACAACACAGGGTCACTAAGGTGTGACATGCAAAGAGCAGTCAAGCATCCCAAATGTAATGCATATAAAAAAGTATCCAGAGGGACTATAAAACCCAACACATGGAACACTCCATGCTGCTTTCCATACCTGGAAATGGACCACTCCAGATCCCGTCTCTGTAGCCTAACCTCATTGCTCCAGTCCACCTTTCCATTCCTGGGAATGGCCCATTCCAGTTGCTTTCCCCTGGAGTGTGTCCCTTTCTCCTCTCTTCATGGCCTTTCTCATATGCTGCCTTCATTTCTCTAAATGAACCTCCTGTATTCCCCATTTGTGTTTTTGTTTGAATGCTTTTCAAGCAGATAAGCAAGGATTGTGCTAAATAATTTTTAAAATCTCCAACCCGGTAACATATTATGGTACCAGTGTGACTCAGATAAATCTTTAACATTCTATGGTGCTGTGATATTTGGATACATCTATAACAGTTTCTTTGCTTCAAACATATTGTCATGGGGGGGTTGATTCCATGAGGGGTCTAAGTAGTTCCCAAGAAGGGAAACCCACCTCAAGACTGGCAGGGCCCTTGGCTTACATGACAGAAAAGAACTTCAGCACATGCCAGTCATAGACAAAGACAAAGGTTTATTTAGGAGAGTAGGAAATACATATTCAAGAGAGGATGTTGGTTATCTTAAGAGGGAGATGCATTTTGGGTATCTATGGCTCTTCTTTTGAAGGAAGCATGGTGAAGAGTGGGGATAGGACAGTATCTGAGGATGATCCCAGTCCAGTTTTCTGTCTTGAGGCAGTTTCTGATGATATAGTTTCCTTAGGGTCCTCAAGCTGATCAAGGTCTCCATTATCTGATCAATAGCTGGAGAGTTCCCTAAATTATAAGTTTCTCATGATGTCTATCTTGTTAACAGTGTGCATGGCAATTATAGATTCTTTTGGTTAACTCTAAGATCTACAGATTTCCCAGGAATTTGTGATAGGCAGACCTTGAAAAGAGAACTTGTTTGGGGAGTAAAGGTTAAGGAACTTTAGCTTGCAAGACCACAGTGATGGGCCTCGGTGCAGTACAGCCCAGGTAACCATGCTGCAGGCTCAAAGCACTGTGATCCTGCACCAGGCTGAGTCTTGGGCCAGTGAGCCCAGCAACTGGCAATGATTCTGGCTGTTGCTGCGGCTCAAGAGGGAAGATAGAATTCGAGGATTTGGAAAGAACGTGGGTTGGAAGAAACAACAGCAACATTGCAGTTTCCCCAAGAATGAAGTAATACAATAGTTCTTCACCAAGAGACCAAGAGCAAATGCCCGTTTGAGGGTGATATTTTGACCTTCTGAGCAAGAATAAGGGCCAGCAATGTCTGGATTCTGAATCAGAGCCTGCTGACAACTAACACTAGAGTTCATTAATAAGTCCCACATTCCACCCCCCAGCATATTCTCAGGAACTCCTTGGGTGAGAGATACAATTCTGATGGTCACTATGGTTACAAATTTTGGACACAATTTGCACCTGGATAGCTGGAAAGCCCCAGCCTATTCCCATCAGCCAACAGAGAGGTCCAAGGGAAGAAGAGGCTGACAGCGTATTACTGAGTGCCCCAAACAGCCATTTGCATCAAAAAAAGCTTACCTAGAGTAGAGGATATATCGACATCTCTGCAAAGAATAATATTGATCACATTCATGAGAAGATTTAAAAGAACTCTCTGATATTAATGAACTTCTGTCGTTCTCCCACAATTTATACTGTGTTAAAGATATATTGGTCTCTTTGTTAGTTCCTCATTTAATTAGGTCATCCCAACTTCTCTATCTTTTCACTCTCATCTTAATTCCTACACCCCCTCTTTAATACTCCCTATATTTTAATTTCAGTCTCCTACTGAAATTTGTCTTCTTTCCTTGTTCTTTATATTTTCCTTACTTTTTTATTCTATCCCCCAAAACAACTTAATATATACTCTTTAATTCACAGTCTTCACATACTATTCTATAATATATCCAACTACCATTCCCTCTGGAAAAATAGTAGAGAATATTAGTAAGTACTTTTATAGGATATATTAAAATTTGTTTTGCTCATAAACTCCCATTCTTACTTGTTCTTACTTGCTGATGCTATATCCTAGTAAAGAGGTACCAAGAACTAACTTAAAATTATGATAACATGGAATAGATGTTTTGAGCCCAATATTGACCCCCAGCTCAGAACCCATTATAAAGAGACAATGATTAGACATAGGACTCCCACATAAAGAGAAAGAAAAAAAAACAGCACAAGAGGTACAAATCTAAGAATCCAGAAAACATGAGAAAGAAGGCCAAAAAGACAATAATAAATCCCCACACAATGGAATTCCCCAATATAGAGGTGCAGAAAATGCCAGAAGGTTTTGGCCTAGTTAGTACTTGGGTAAGAGAAAATGCCAGAAAGAGAATTTAGAATTTTGACCATTCATATAATCAAAGCGCTTAAAATGAAATCAGAGAAATATATACAATATGAAAGAATGTATCAATAAAGGAAATCTACACTCTGAACAAGAATTGACCAGAGACCCTGAATAAAATGAAAGACACAATAAACCTAATAAAGAATACAATTGAAACTACCATCAGCATAAGTTTGGCTGGTAGAACAACTTCTTAAAGAAAAAGAAAAGGGGAGATGTAGAGAATGCGACTGCCAGAGACAGGTTAACATTTGCCTTGGAAAGGTCAAGGGTCATGGAAAGCCATGACCAGACTGCTGAAGTCGCTGAAAGCAGCCTGTCCCTCGAAGGTAAACCTTCCTGTGTTTCTTGCCGGCACCAACTCCTGAATATCCCACTTGTCAAACATTGTCTCAAGATCTCCTATACATCCTCAGCAGTTTTATTGCTAACTATTATCTCAAGGACTCTTTGCAGTTGTTCTGCAGTTTACCCAGTTAGAGTTTACCCCTAGGTCTTCCTATACGTGTACTAGTTAAACATTACTTCCTGGATCTGCACATATGCAGCAGCATCCAAACCTCAACCTCTGCCCTTTAGAATGACAATAAAAGCTGTGGACCAGTGTCCAGCCAGGCCTTCACCTAAGAGTGAGGTCCCCTGGCCTGCCCCTTTCAATCTGCTCTGTGTCTGCATCATTCTTTTCCTCTCAGGTGCACCGTGGAACAGTACCAGCAACTTCTCAGGGATCTTGGCAGGAAAAACCACTCATCAAAGGCTGTGTGAATGCTTCTTGGGTTATGGGTGGGTAGGACCACCTGGCTACTCCCCAGGACTTCTGTAGGCCGAGTTGAGCCCATTGAAGTCATTTTTCATTTCTGTCAAGATAGTTTTGGTTTCTAGCATCCCCTATTAATTTCTTTGTTGGATCTTTCATTTCTCTTTTTACATTATACATGTTTTTTCATGTTGCCTGCTTTTTCCATTAGAAGCATTAGCATTTTAATTATAGTTATTTTAAATTATCAGTCTCATTTCAAAATGTCTGCCTTGTCCACATCTGCTTCTGTCCACTGCTTTGTCCCTTCTAACTTTTCTTGCTTTTTATCATGCCTTGTAAGTTTTGCTAAAAGCTAAACATGATGTATTAGTTAATAGGAACTTACTTAAATAATCCTTTAGTATAAGTTTTCATTTTTGACTGGCTACTGTTTTATGTAGCTATCAGCATCAAAGCCTTCAATTTCCTCTAATGACTATACCCCCTACCTGGTTATCTTTGGGTTTTCTTAAAGACTTCTTGAATAGTGTCTGAGATTTGTGGTTCTTTCTGTTCTAATATTAGTATTATACATTAGCCCTTTTGATGTTTCAGTAAGGTGTAGGGAGAGGAAAACTTTTTATTATTCTGTATTTATTACAGTACTTTATAGGGCTATATACTATATACCTCAGTACTTTATAGGGCTATGGCCCTGTGCCATTACCTTCATAAGTTCTTCCCAGCTCTCCCCATTAGTTGAGACAGGAAGATTAGGGGGGTTAAGTTGGGCATTTTTCTTCTCCCATGTCTATTAGGCTCTGAAAAAGTATTTTCCCTTGAACATGGGCCTTTTATTTACAGAAAATAGAACACTAAAGCATATTGAAAAATGGTTGCTTCTTTTCTAGAGAATTCTAAAATGTTTGTACATCTCAACTGCTTGCTGGAAGCAGGAGGATATTTTTCTATGATCTTCACCAAGTGAAATGATTGGGGTTCTTGGCAGTTACACTCAGGGAAATATGTAGACCCGCTTAGACTGAGCCCCCAGGAATTTTAATTCTCAAGGTAGTTCATACAAAGCCTATAGCAATTTGTTGATTGCATTTACATGTTCCTTGAAGTTATTGGCTTTAGTGGATTTTACTCTCAGTAAATTGATTCTTCTTTCTGTTTGTGGAATTGGGGGTTGAACCCAGGGGCGCTTTACTGCTGAGTCATACCCCAAGCCCTATTTTATTTTTTTATGACAACTTTTTTTTAATTGGTGCATTATAATCATACATCTTGATGGGTTTCAGGGTGGTAGAAGTATCTATGCACACATGGGTCAAATAGCCCTCCTCCATTTCCCACTTCCTGCTCCCCCTTCCCTCCTCCTCATGCTCAGCATAGTAGTTGACTTTGATAAGTCTGTGTGTACATCTTGTGCATTAGGGTGTTTTCCTCTTCCCCCTCCCATCTCCCTCAGTTAGGTCACCTTCTTTATTCATCTAAGGTTTTCTTCATTTTTGTCTGGAGTTCCTCCTATGCCCTATTCTCCCTAGCTTTTGCATATTAGGGAGAGCATCCAACTTTTCACTTTTTGTGACTGACTAATCTCACTTAGCATAATGTTCTCTAATTCCATCCATTTCTCTGCAAATGATGTAATTTCGTTCTTCTTTATGGCTGCATAAAATTCCATTGTGTATATATCCCATAGTTTTATAATCCATTCATCTGTTGATTGACATATTGGTTCGTTCCATAGTTTGGTAATTGTGAATTGTGCAGCTATAAACATAGATACGCATGCATTAGTCTGGTAGTTTGTTTCCATTCTTTTGGGTAAATACCTAGAAGTGGTGTTGCTGGGTCATATGGTAGGTCCATTCCCATTCTTCTGAGGATCCTCCACACTGTTTTCCAAAGCGGTTGCACTAATTTGCAATCCCACCAACAGTGTATTAGAGTTCCTACTTCTCCACATCCTCGCCAGCATTTGTTATTGTTTGTGTTTTTAATGATTGCCATTCTAACTGTGATTAGGTAAAATCTCAGGGTACTTTTGATTTTTTTTTTTTTTTGCGGTACCGGGGATTGAACGCAGGGGCGTTCTACCTCCACGCTATACCCCGAGCCCTATTTTTTATACTTTATTTTGAAACCAGGTCTCACGAAGTTGTGGAGGGCCTCACTAGGGAGAGAGAGAGACAGGGAGAGAGAGAGCAAGAGAGCTGAGGCTGGCCGCGAACCTGGATCCTCCAGTCTCCACCTCCCAAAATACTGGGATTACAAGCGTGCGCCACCACACCCGGCTGTACTTTTGATTTTCATCTCTCTGATTGCTAATGATGTTGAACATTTTTTCATACATTTATTGGCCATTTGTATTTCTTCTTTTGTGAAGTGCCTAATTAGTTCACTTGCCCATTTTTTGATTGGGTTGTTTGTTTTTTTAGTGGTGAGTTTCTTGAGTTCTCTGTATATTCTAGATATTAGTTCTCTATCAGAGGAGTAGCTGGCAAAAATCTTCTCCCATTCTTTCGGCTCTCTGTTGAGGTTCTTGATAGTTTCCTTTGCTGTGCAGAAGCTCTTCAGTTTAATGCAATCCCAGGTATTGATCCTCTCTTTAACTTCTTGTGCCTTTGGGGTCTTGTTGAGAAAGTTTTTTCCTGTGCTTATATGTTGAAGAGTTGGACCTATGCCCTCTTCAAGTGGCTGCAAGGTCTCTGGTCTAATTTCCAGGTCTTGGATCCATCTTGAATTGACTCTTGAGCAGGGTGAGAAAGTGGGGTTTGTTTTCATTTTTCTGCATGCAGTTAACCAGTTTTGCCAACACCAGTTCTTGAAGAGGCTATCTTTTTTCCAGTGTATGTTTTTGGCTCCTTTGTCAAAAACCAATTGGCTGTAAGTGTACAGATTTGTTGCTGAGTCTTCTATTCTGCTTCATTGTTCTATGTGTCTGCTTTTGTGCCAACACCATACTGTTTTTATTACCATGGCTCTGTAGTATAGTTTGAAGTTAGATATTGCGATGCCTTCTGCATGGTTCTTGTTGCTGAGAACTGCTTTGGCTATTCTGGGTTTTTTGTTGTTCCAAATGAATTTAAGGACTGATTTTTCTGTCTGTGAAGAATGACCTTGGTAATTTAATGGGTATTGCATTGAATCTGTAGATCACTTCTGGAAGAATGGCCATTTTGATGATATTTATTCTGCCTGTCGAAGAGCATGGGACGTCTTTCCATCTTCTAAGATCTTCTTCAATTTCTTTTTTCAATGTTTTATAATTTTCCTTGTAGAGGTCTTTTACCTCCTTTAGTTAGGTTTATTCCTAAGTATTTTATTGTTTGGGGGGATATCGTGAGTGGAAATGTTTTTTGGATATCTTTTTCAGTGGATTTATGGTTGGCATATAGAAAAGCTTCTAATTTTTTAAGATTGATTTTGTATCCAGACACTGCTGAATTTGTTGATCAGTTCTATAAGCCCTTTGGTTGAGTTTGTTGGGTCTTCTAAGTATAATATCATGTCATATGCAAATAGAGATAGTTTCATTTCTTCTTTTCCTATTTGCACTCCTTTGATTTCCTTCTCTTGCCTTATTGCTCTGACTAGAGTTTCTAGTACTATATTGAAAAGGAGCGGTGATAGTGAACATCCTTGTCTTGTTAATGTTTTTAAGGGGAACTCTCATAGTTTTTCCCCATTCAATATGATGTTGGCTGTGGGCCTATTGTATATTGCCTTTATGATGTTGAGGTATGTTCCTTCTATTCCAATTCTCTGTATGAGTGGGTGTTGGATTTTGTCAAATGCTTTTCAGCATCTATTTCTCTTACTAGAATTTTTCTGTCATAAGAGGTACAATGTCTGTCTTGTTTATAAATGCATTCAAAGTACCTTACACAGTTTGTGGCACATAATAAACCCTCAATAATTGTTTATCTAATAAATGAATGAATTGATTATCAGTGATCAATGACTGAAGAGTTCAAGTAGATGAAATATAGAGAGATGTCTAAGTAAAGTCAGTCCCAACTTTCTGGTTTGTATATCTAAATAGACAATTTTGTAACTCCTAGAGATAAAGAACATAGCAGGAGAAGTACTTTTTTAGGTGTAATTATGAGTAGCGCTTGATGTATAATGAAGTATAGTGGCTTTCCAGCAGACAGTTCTACAACATAGGAGAAAAACTTTGATTGGAACATACTGTGGCTTTATCAGCTTCAGTATAGTAATTTTAACAAAGGGGTACTGGATGAGATTGTTCTGAGAGAGTTTGTAGACCTACCTTGAAGGTCTACCCATATATTGCTTGTATTTATTGTTTATTTTTTACAATTTTATCTAATTTATTCTTTGATTTTCTCCCCTCCTGAGATTAATGGTCTATCTTGATAATAAGTATTCTTTTCTTTACAAGTAATAGTAGTAGGAGGGCATAGGCCCAACACTTCAACACATAGGCACAGGTAAAGACTTCCTCAACAAGACCCCAAAGGCACAGGAAACTAAAATGAGGATTAATACGTGGGATTGCATTAAACTAAAGAGTTTTTGTGCAGCAAAGGAAACAATCAAGAACCTCAACAGAGAGCCGACAGAATGGGAGAAGATTTTTGCCAGCTACCCCT
>PVJS01053891.1:0-13142 GCA_004027185.1 Glis glis
GGGCGTTCTACCTCCGCGCTACACCCCCGGCCCTATTTTTTTATACTTTATTTTGAAACCGGGTCTCACGAAGTTGCGGAGGGCCTCACTAAGTAGAGAGGGAGAGAGAGACAGGGAGGGAGAGAGAGAGAGAGAGAGAGAGAGAGAGAGAGAGAGAGAGTGCAAGCTGAGGCTGGCTGCGAACCCGGATCCTCCGGTCTCCGCCTCCCAAAGTACTGGGATTACAAGCGTGTGCCACCACGCCCGGCCATGTCTCACTTTTACTAGATTGCTTCCTTTCTGTGCCAGGAAGGACAGCTGGGCACTATGGTGACAGTGGATGGCGAGGAGAGGGGTGGAAGTACACCTTAGGAGTGAGGGCCACGTGTGAACTTGATCTCTCAGAGCCTGAGTCTCTCTTGAGACTGGGCCTGAACACCTTGGTGAACCGGTTCCAAAACAGGAGAAGGACGATGTAGTGTCTTGCAAAGTTCTGTGCCTTTTGTCTTTTGGACAGGTCCCACGAAAACGTCCTGAAACAGGCTCCTGCCAGAATTCTGCATGACAACTATCATGTTGGCTGCAGGGAATGGCTTAAGAACATCTTTCTACCTGGGTTTTCTTGACCTAAGCAGATGTGAATGGCTTCTGTCTGACTCACCCTGAGCCTGACCTATTTGTGGAATGCTTCCTCTACAAAAAAGCTAGAGATTCGTGCAGAGTGTTACGCATTTATGATCCCAGGAGAGGCAGGTTCGCCTCACCCTCTCATTTCAGCGGCTCCCTGCCTTGCCCGCGGTGGGCGTGGGTTGACCAAATATTGGCGAGTGCCTGATGACCCAACTTGTTTGCTCTATCAGTATCTACTAGGAAGTGTGAGGAGAGAGAGAGAGAGAGAGAGAGAGAGAGAGAGAGAGAGCAGGGAAGGGTGTGCAAAAGGCCAGGCAGCCAATGGTGGTGGTGGATGGGCGGGGGGGGGGCAGAATCCCAGAGACCTGTTTCTAATTCTTCTGCTTCATGGCACACCAGGAACCTTGTAAGGACGATCGGGCCACCTGTGAAGTTCTGGCACCGCAGAGTTAGCCTGGTGTGTGGGAGGAGTAGGAACTTTACACTCAGGTTTAGGTTTGGATTTTTCTGCCATGTGACTTGCTGTATGATGGTGGCTTTCACTATGTCTTCCAGAACCTGCATCCTTGCCTACCGAATGCATAGGGATCTGCCCTCATGCCCCTCAGACTTCATATAAGAATCTATGAAATAGTACATATGGAAGGATATTCTGTCTTGCAAAGTACCCCACACTGTTTACTGAAAGTGCTTGGAGGGCTTTTAAGGGGTTTCTGGGAACCTGCTTCTTCAGGGTAGAAGGGAGGAGGCCTGGTTGGTTTGAGTGCTGGCTACGCCCCGGAAGTTCCCAGCTCTCCCTGCACCTGCAGAGGAGGAGGCAATGCTGGGGGGGGGGGAGTGTTGATAACATGAACAGCCCCTATTGGTTCTGCCATGACCACCTGCTGGCTGCCTTGGTCACTGGTCACTGGATGTGAAGCCTTGGGCATTGGAGGTGACCTAACCTCAGGTGACACACCTGTTCCTGCTGCCGAGAGCAGCTACCTGCAAGGGCAGGTACGGGCCTTTTCTGGTGCCAGGCTGGGGTTGTATCTCTCTCCTCAAGCTCCCTTCGGTTGCATCTGTTAGGAGAGAAGATGTGATAGGGTGGCTAGGTCATGTGCTCAGATTCTAGCTCGTTTCCCAGAGATCTGACTTGTGGCCGGGGGACCCCAGGCAGGGGTGGGGCTGGCTTGCTTCACATCTGTTCTCCTTGCCTCCTCCAGCTAACAGAATGCCTGGATTCTGGGGACTTCCCAGGCCTGGCTGGGCCCGTTTTGGCATGCCAGGATCTGTAATGGGGCAAGCAGCTGGGACAGGGAACATCCAGGCACTGCAGGGCATGACAAGGTGAGGAGGGACCTGGGAGGCTCTGCTCAGCCAGAGATGGGACATACTCCCTGCTGGGCTCTGCCACCATCCTGCTGGGACAGCCCTGGGCCTTTGGATAGCTGCTTTGGAGAGGTGGAAAGCAGGCTGTATTGAGAAGCATTCGCTGACAAAAGCCTCTTTGGGGGATTAGTCACTTTTGCTGACATGTGACAGTAACACTGTAAAGCCATTTTCATCTTTGTCTTTTGCACATGAATGGACAGGATCAATAGAGTGTAGCGGCTAGTTAAATATGCAGATTTGGGACTCAGAGTACCAGGTTCAAATCCTGACTTTATTCCTTACTAACTGGGTGACTTTGAGCAAAGCACTTAACCTACTTATGCTTCAGGTTCCTCATATGGAAAATGGGACTAATAATAGTGTCACCACCATTGGGTTATTGCAGTGGGGAAAGAAAACATGAGTTAATATGTGACAGGCTCAAATACACACTCAATAAGCATTAGTTACTCTCGTTTCATGTCACTATTATTTCAAGGATATGACATTTCTCCTTTCCTTTTGGTATCATGGCTTTTTATTTTCCTACCACATTTTATTAAGAAAGTAAGCTGGGCATGGTGGCACACACCTGTAATCCCAGTACTTGGGAGGCTGAGACAGGAGGATCGCAGGTTCAAGGACAGCCTCAGCAAGTAGTGAGACTCATCAACCTTATGAGACCCTGTTTCAAAATAAAAATAAAGCTGGGCATGGTGGCACATGCTTGTAATCCCAGTACTTGGGAGGCTGAGACAGAAGGATCGCAGGTTCGAGGACAGCCTCAGCAAGTAGTGAGACTCTTATCAACCTAGCAAGACCATGTTTCCAAATAAAAAAAAAATAAAATAGGGTTGGGGGTGTAGCTTGGAGGTAGAATGCCCCTGGGTTCAATCCCCAGTATCACACACACACAAAAAGTAAAGTAGAAGCTATGTAGAGGACATAGTAGTGGGTGGAGGGCTCACCCGGAGAGCCACAAGTGGTGTCCACAGCTGGGATTGACCATGTTCTCTGTATGGTTCCTGGAAAGAAGGGTCCAGTGGAGGTAGGGACTGGGCCCACAGGCTGAACAGACCTCCTTCCAGCCCATAATGCAATCCCTTCTTGCTTGTCTTTGATGGCCACCCGGAAGCACTCTTCCTGCAGGGAGAGATCGCTGATGAGGTCTATGATGGCATTAGTGGAGGCCTGCTGGGGGCTGTGGTCCAGCATGATCTGACGATGATCTTGTGCTCTAATGGAAATCCTCTTCTCTCCGTCAAAGAGCAAGGAGAACTCGAAGGCAGGAGAGGCGTTCATCCTAGCACCACAACCACATCCTGGCTCCAAGTGCGATATTATGGCTTTGATGGAAAAGGGTTGCAACCAGTGCGCCAAATTCAACCTATTTGTTATAGCTGCTCAGACAGCTGTGTTGAGAAGGATTCTGACGCTGCATCCAAGCTCAGTAATGGGGCTTAGACAGTGTCCCATTGGCAAGGTCTGCCACTGGTGAGGAAGTAGGGGGTGGTGGCATGGGTGCCACACAGTGTCCTTTCTTGTTCTGTGACTTGTCCTGTCTTAAGGCTTTTTTCCTACCTCTCTCCTAGCCCTCCCCATCCCACCTGCCTCTGTCTCTGCAGAGCGTCCCTGCCATTGGCTGAGCTTCTCTGCCCATAGCCACTCTGTAGAATCTGGAGTCCATTCCAAGTAAGAACCATTCCAGATATTTTTTTTTTTTTTGGAGAAAGCAAAGCCCATGTAACCTGGTATTGAGGATGGTGCTGAACTCAGTGGGGCACCATCAGGTTCCTCTGTGTGCCATGCAAGAGTGTCCTTAGAGGAACTGGGGAGTTCTCCACTGAGCAGGTTAATTTTCCATGACGTCCATGGTTCTGGAGTCCCAATACTAATGATTGACAGGAAACTTCCCCACAGCCTTGGCAATCATTGACTGGTTAATCCACAGTTGAGGACCTTGTGCTGAGTTATCGCTCTTTCTGCTCTGTGATCAGTCCTTTCTGGCTGGACACAGGGGTACCACAGAGGCCTGAACACAGGTCATCTGGTGGACCTCCCTGGCTGTCTTGTTTTGCAGACTGCTATTCCGGAAATTTTTGTGAGCCGCGCTCTGTGTTGAGTCAAAGAGACCTGAGTTTTAATTCCTTGCTCCACTGCTTAGCATTATAATTTGGATAAGTTGTTTAAACTCCCTAAGCCTCATTTCCCTTGTCTATAGTGGGAAGCATAGCCTCTAACTGGAATTTAGAATCCCCTTCACTTATGAATGACTATAACAAAATATACTAGCTGGGGATGGAGTTTGGTGGTAGAGTACTTGTCCAGCATGTGCGAGGCCCTGGGTTCAATGCTCAGTATGGCAAAAGCAAAACAAAGTAAAACAAAACAAAAAAACATACCCACCTCTCTTTATAGTCACAGATATCTTGAAATATTGGCTATGCTTGTTGCTATTTCAAAATTATGGTAGATATTAGATCTATTGCTAGAACTTCTTAAGTTAATAAAAAGCACATATTTTGATACTTATATTTCCATTCTTTGAATGCTATGTGTTTTATCTTATACATTTAAGAACATTATCCTCAGAAAAGGTCCACAGGCTCTATCGACTGTCAAAGGAGCCCATGGCACAAAAAGGGTGGCAGCTCCCATGACCCCCTCACTTCTGATGCCAGTTCTAGATTCTGGGGGCCAAGACCACCACCAGGATCGATGAATCGCTGGAAGGACTCATCTTACTGAACTTACTGACTCAACTTACTCAACGCTGTCATACTCACGGCACGTGACAGGATGCTCCAAGTGAAGCTGCTCTGTCACGGGCAGCACCAGCTTTTTCTGGCAATGACATCTGACACAGCATGGAATGTTGTCCCCTAGGCAAACTCACCTGGGCCTTGGTGTCCAGAGTTTTTATTGGGGCTTGGACAGGTGGGTATAATGAACAACCTGCAGGGCTGACCTTTAGTCTCCAGCTGGAGCCCATACCATGGAGCTCAAACCCCCATCATCGATAACATTGTTAGACAATTCATTGTGGTCCAAGACCTCCCAGGAAAACAAAGATTCTCCTATTAGGCAGGCATTGAACAGGCTCAGAGATACCTCCCAAGAGCCAAGGCCAGAGGCCAGAGCTCTCCCTGGGTGGGGTTCATTTTTACTACACACACTCTATTCTTTTTATTTTTATTTTTTTGCTACTATTGAACCCAACGGCATTCTACTTCTGAGTCACACCCCCAGCCTTATTTTCTTTTATTGTTGTTTTTTATCTTGAAACAGGGTCTTGCTAAGTTGCCAAGGGTCTCACTAAATTGCTGTTGCTGTCCTTGAACCTGCGATCCTCCTGTCTCCCATGTACTGGTATTTCAGGAGTGCACCTGGCCCACACACTCACTCTTGAAACTGCCAAGGAGCAGTGGCCTGAGCTTGGGATAGTCATGTAACGGGGGCCCGTTTGGGAGATTCTGGCAGCAAACAGATGGCCTGTTTCAAAGCTGACATTTTTTCCTCTTCCCCTGTATTCATCTCCCCCTGTTAAGGAGTAACACCACGCTCTTATCAGTTTACTAGTGAGGGAATGAAGAACTGGGGCCCATGAGTCTGAGGAGCTCATCTCAAGACAATGTAGACATGACTTGTGTTTCTCTGATAAGCACACCTGTGTGACCCTGAGGAGCTAGGTCTTAAAAGAGACATCCGTCCTTTTGCTTGAGGAGAATCAGGGCTTTTTTTTTTCTTGAACATATATTCACCAATTTCTCTGATTTGCTATCAAATCAGTAAAATTTCTTTTCCCTTCTTCCCAGTGGCTTGTCCTAATTATTTGACTAAGCAAATTGGGGGAAGTACCGAATTTCTGGTTCTAGTTGGAGGTGGGGGTGGGTGGAGGAGTGAGCCATCACACAGGGGTAGCTACTGAAACAACATTCAGAGGAAGATGGCTTGTTTTGTTCTCTGCAAAGACAAGGCAGAGTTCATTGCTTCAGAGGCAATGGAATAATGCCAATGATTAAAAATACCCTGACCTTGTCTCCTCCTCCTCCTCTTTCTCCTCCTCCTCCTCTTTCTCCTCCTCCTCCTCTTTCTCCTCCTCTTATCCCAGTACTTGGGAGGCTGAGACAGGAGGATATGGGTTCACGGCCAGCCTCAGCTACTTAGTGAGGTCTTCTGCAACTTAGTGAGACCCTGTTTCAAAATAAAGAATAAAAAATAGGGCTGGGGGTGTATCTCGAAGGTAGAATATCCCTGGGTTCCATCCCTGGTACCACAGAAAAAAAAAGTGGTCTATAGTCAGGTGTGGTGGCACGTGCCTGTAATCCCAGTACCTGGGAGGCTGAGACAGGATGATCATAGGCTGGAGGCTAGCTTCAGCAATTTAGTGAGGCTCTCAGCAACCTAGCAAGACCCTGGTTGTTTTTTTTTTTTAAAAAGGGGGGACAGGGTAGGGGTGTAGCTCAGAGGTAGACTGCTCCTGGGTTCAATCCCCAGTACCACAAGGAAAAAAAAGTTGTTTATAGGGAAGCTTCAACCCTGGGGTCACTCAGGAGGCTGAGGCAGGATTGCAAGTTTGAGGTCAGCCTGCAAAAGACCCATTTAAAAAAAAGGGTGGGGATGTAGCTCAATGGTAGAACACTTTCTTAGCATGCATGAGGCCCTGGGTTCAATCCCCCAGTACCACCACCACCACCAAAAAAAAAAAAAAAGGTCTATAGAATGCCAGGAATCAGAAGCTGAAAGCCACTCATTCATCCAGGAACCTTTATTAGGCACCTGCGTACCAGACCTCTGGGATACAGTTATAATAAGTCTTGGAATTGGCTTTGGGGCTCAAAGACCAGAGGTGGGAGGGCCTTTGGTGGAGGGAGCCTGCAGCTCTGGAAGACCCTCCCAGGGGCTGTGGGTACACTCACGCTGGGATGGGTCTGTCCAGAGATGGGGCTGGGGGCGGAGCTGTTGGGTGCTGGAAGTCTCA
Organism: Glis glis; assembly: GCA_004027185.1. Classification (NCBI taxonomy): domain Eukaryota; kingdom Metazoa; phylum Chordata; class Mammalia; order Rodentia; family Gliridae; genus Glis; species Glis glis. The sequence continues at coordinate 6,944 of PVJS01053891.1, forward strand.
ATCCCATCTGGCTGGCCCTGCCAAGGGGGCAGGTGCCTGGGCAGGAAGAGCCTGGAGTCTAGAAGCTCCCCAGCCACAGCAGATGTGAGGAGCCTGCTGGCCCAAACACGCTTGGCTCAAGTTTCTCCTGGAGTCAAGACCAGGGTGGTGGCGGAAGCATGCCTGGAGCCCTGCCGGGCCTGGAAGGAAGTTCACGGGGTGAAGCGTGGAGCTGCCAAGCTCCAAGGCGCCTGCAGGGCCTGCAGCATGGACCAGGGGGCTGGGCACTCAGACACCCCCCAGGGATGGCACTCTTTTCAGCCCAACTGGAAGCCATGATTCCTTGTCACTTCTGTGTGTGCCAGGCCCTGGAAGGGGGCTGATGCTCTTGGAGCACAGAGCAGCCTCCAGATCCTTTCACCACTGGTGGGCGTGTTGTGCTGTGACCCTGACCATGGGCCTGAGAGTTTCTGAATCTTGTTTTTTTTTTTTTTAATACTGGGGATTGAACCCAGGGGGCAGTCTACCTCCAAGCTACACCCCAGCCCTGTTTTATTTTTTTATTTTGAAACAAGGTCTCACTAAATTGCTGATACTGGTCTTGAATCTGCTGCCGCAGCTTCCCAAATGCTGGGATCACAGGCGTGTGCCACCACGCCCAGCGTGGATCTCGGTTTCTATGTGACTCTCCAACCTGGGGATGGGAACGGTGTGTGGCCTCTTCGCAGTGGCCTCCACGGGCACACTGGGCCAGAGAACGCCACCCGCCCGACACCCTGGGTCAGTGGCCATGAGGCCACGAGAGCATCTTTTCTTCAACATTATGGGAGAAACAGCTCTGGGGAGAGGGAGGGAGTTATCAAACCAGGAAGAGGAAGAAAGACGAGTTAGCCAGGGTTGGAGGCTGGGGATGTTGGTCAGCACCCAGCAACCAGAACATTCCAGCACTTTCCTGAAAGGGAGCTTCCTGAGGGAGGAAAGTGCTTCTCTGTGTTTTGTATTTTGGGTGTTTTTGTTTTTATTTTTGTTTTTGCCCTGGTGATGGATAGGGCACTTTGAAAACTAACCAGGAGAAATAGTCCCAGCTTCTGTGGTACTGTGTGGTTCTCTCTCTCTTCTCTCTGCTTCTCTTTGTCTTTCTTCCCTTCCCCTCTGTCTCTCCATTTCTCCCCATCCCCTCTTTCTCTTTGGTCCCTCCGCCCTTTCTCTTCTCTCTGTGTGCCTCCTTGATATCAGGTCTCTTTCTGTCCACCTCTTGTGTCTGAGTCTCTGTCAAAAACTCCCACACTCTCTCATACACACATTCTCTCTCTTTTACACACACGCACACGCACGCACACACACACACACACACACACACACACACAGAGCCTGGATTGATTCCAACCACCTCTGTTGGCTCTAATGGACCAGGAGGAAGCACCTGTGTTCCGCACACTTTTTCTGAGATTTCATTTTTACTTCCTCATTTGTCCCTTCCTTTATAAATATTTGCTTGTGCAGGGCGTGGTGGCGCACGCCTATAATCCCAGTACTTGGGAGGTTCAGATTCCAGGCTAATATTGGCAGCTCAACAAGACCCTGTTTCAAAATAAAAAATAAAAAATAAAATAGGGCTGGGGGTGTAACTCAGAGGTAGAACGCCCCTGGGTTCAATCCCTAGTACCAAAGATAAATGAATGAATAAATAAATAATACTTGCTCACAATGTCATCTGTGTTTTTTCTGATCCCTTCACATAACTCCATCTAGTTTTATCAGCAAATATCCAAACATCTGCCTGGTGCCCACCCACCAACCTGGCAGGGGAGCCTCACCGCCAGGGCTGCGCTGGAGGCCGGGAGCCCGCTGGGCGGTGGGTGGCAGGCAGGCTGTGCCCACAGCCCCTCACTCTTGACTCTGGAGGAACCAGTGCACAGGAGAGGGGATGGGGCCTGCTTGCCTCTTAGCTCCGGGGGCTGCTCCCTCCCGAGCCCAGGTGAAGGCTGCAGAGCGCCCCACTAGCACAAGCTTAGAGTCAGGGTACCTGAGGGAGAGTCTGGGTCCTGTCTCTCTGGTGACCTCCGGCAGATCATGCGACCCATTTGAGCCTCAAGTTGTATTACTATTTCTCGCTATATTGCCCAGACTGGCCTCACATTCCTGGGCTCAAGCAGTCCTCCCTCTGCAGCCTCCTCAGTATCTGTGCTGCAGGAGTGTGCCACCCCACCCAGAAGGTTGTTTTTTTTCTAACCTGGAAAATGGGTATTTTGTTTGTTCTACCTATTGTACCAAGTGTTCTATGGAGAGAACACCTCACACCTCCCAGTGTGAGGATGAGGACAAGGATGGCACTGATGACAGCAACTGTCACGCGCTGTTGCTAGGCACTCTTCTAGTGCCGTAATGTATAGACTCAGTCCTACCACAACTACAGGGGCTGGTATTATTATCATGTCTGTTTCACAGGTGAGGAAATGGAGGTACAGAGAGGTTAAGTTGCTCATCCCAGGTTGCACAGCAGATAAGTGGCAGGGCAGGGTTTCAAACCTGGCCTCCAACCCCACCCCATTATGCTCGAGTGTTTTCCTGACTGCCTGTGAAATATTCTCTCCTTTCCATACTTTTCTGGGCTGGCCTGGTAGAACAATGTTGGTGCCCCTCTCCCAAGTACCTCTGAGAAACTCTTTTGATGGGCCAGACTCTATGGAACGTTCCCCCGAGGAGGCTATCCAGGCTGCAGGGGTGATGGCGCAGGTCCTGAGAGCATGTGGCAGTTTCTCTTGGGGACTTCTGAGGGATGCGGGCCACTGGGAGGAAGCGGGGCTTTTATCTGGGACCTCAGGAACCAATGGTGTTTTTCAGTGAGACCTCTCCAGGCACATTTATTTTTGGAGAATTACCATTCTCAGTTCATGCACCAGGCTTCTTATTTGCCAGCTGCATTCTTTCTGGTTTCTGTGTAAATATGTTGTGTGTTGACTTTGCGGCTGCTATCTTTGTTTCACTTCTAAAAAGAGAATTTGAGTGGGAAGTGTGTGGATTTGCACGTTTCTTCAACCAAGTGACTTCTGTGCACAGGACACCATGCTGATTCCTCTGGGGGATGTCTAAGGTGACATCGGTGTCAAATCGGTGACATTGACCTCAAATACAGTGATCCATGCAAGGTCGATTTCCAGATGTGATTTTGTTTCTCTTGTGACAGTGCAGATGTAGGTGGCACTCTAGGCTGGTGGGACAGCTCAGCTCCATGAGGTCATTCAGGGACCCTGTCCTGCTCTAGCATTGCTTTGCTCCACAGTCTAGTGCTGTGTCGTCCTCATCTGTGTGTTCATGGCCACATTGGCGTTCCAGCCTGTGCGAAGTGTGATGACAGGAGGGAGGAGCGGGTGTTTTGAGGTCCAGACCCAGAGGTTTCTTCCATGTCCTGTTGGCCAGGACTTGGCCATCTGGCCATGCCTGGTTACAAAGGAGGTTGGGAAATGTAGTCTGCAGCCAGGTGGCTGTGTGTCCAGCTGAAAGTTTAATGTAGAAGAAAGGGATAACGGGGATTATTATCTCCATGATTCAATCTCAGCGAGTTGGGTCTTGGCATATGAATCGAGGATTGTTAGGTAGAAATTAAAGCGGGAGGGCATTCCAGAAAATGGCGGAGGTGGGAAGGTGCAAGATGTGTTTGGAGAAAGTGAATCTCCAGCATAACTGGACTGTAGGCTTTATGTGCAGGAGGTTGTGACATCCCATGGGTGCAGATGGGGAGGTTTCATTTCTAATAAGTGGCCCAGCCTTCCAATAGCCTGTGAGCCTTGCCACCTGAACACTTGTTATCCAAAACACTTGTGTCTTCTTGAATTGACCACACAGGATGTGTGCACTCTCAGTCCCACTCAGGAACTTAACTTTGAACTGATAGCAGTCTAGATCCTATCAAAGTCTTGGCTTCCCAAGGATATGGTGTGTATTGGTCAGGGTTCACTAGACTAACAGAATTCACAGAATGAGTATATGGGAAAAGGGATTTATCAGATCAGCTTACAATGTAGTCCCGAGTTCTGACTGCACGTGGAGTGTCAGAGGAACCAGTAGCTGGTGGAGCGGTCTAAGAGCTCTTCGGAGAAACGATGGTGAAGTTTCATTTCGAAGGGCTGGAGGCTGACGATCTCAGACAAGAGCAGAAGATCAAGAGGCTCTTCAGAGAAACCGCGAAGTTGGAGGCCGACAATCTCAGAAGAGAGCAGATGTGTTTTCTTCGGAAAGAGTCGCGCATCCCTCTACGCGGCTTTCTCCTTCTTTTATCTAAGTCCTGCACCTATCAGAACCCTGCTGCCTACATTTAGGGCAGGACTTTCTGTTTAATCTGCTGTTACACACCCAAAGTCACATGATCTTGGGTGTGTCATGATCCGGTCAAGTTGACAAATTAGATTAACTATCACATGGTGTTTGGCTACTTTTTAAAATCATGATTCTTATATTCTTGCTGACAGCAGGAAGAAAGTTCTATACAGGGCTACATTAGCCCAGTCTCTTAGCAAAAGAATCTCATGTGCTGGGTTTCATGTTAAGCCCTTGGAAGAGATGGCCACATAAAGAACACTGTGGTATGTTCTGATAAAACACTATTAAGGATGTTGTGCACAATTTCATTCATTGTATGATATGTTGTTTTTCTTTGTGTGAGCATCAACCAGCTGTATCTTGAAATACCATGCTGCTCTCTCCTTGGCATTCAACATTTCAACAAACATTTATTTGGACACTGACTATTGACAGGTATTAACAGGACCAGATGCTGGAAACAGAGAAGAGATACAGCCCCAAACTTCAAAGATCTCACAGTGGGGGGCACAGGTTGGGGGTGTGTGGCAGGCAGGGTGGATGGGTGGGTAATAGGCACTGGTGACACGTGTCAAGTGTTGTCAGAGGTGGGACAGGATGCTATAGGAGCCTGGAGAGGAAAGGCTGACGCAGGCCTCCTGAAGGAGCTAAGTCTTAGAGGTTGACTAAAGGTTAGTAATGCGAGGAATGGACAGAAGAACCTTCCAGGCAAAGGAGACAGGTTAGCAAAGTCTTGTAGAAATGAGAGAGGGTGGGGTAGAGGTGGTTAGGGGTCTGAAGGTGACTCAGTATGACTCTAGCTTGGGGGACATGGGAGCTAGAGCTGGAGAGGCAGCTAGGTTTGGTCACAGTGGGCCTTGGAGCCATGCTCAGGGGGCTGGGCTTTCTCCAAAGGCTCTGTGCAATCTTGGCAGGTGATCAGATTCACATCTTAGAGATGTCAGTCTTGTCAACGTAAATCAGGCAGAGAAGGGGCTAGGGGATGCGGTTGCAATATTTCAGGTGAGAAATGATGTGGCTGTAAATGTGTGAAGACCAAGTGGGCACAACAAGGTGGAGAGAGACTAGAGGATATTAATGGAGAAGAATCAGTAGCACTTGGTGACAGGGGTAAAGGGGAGAGAATTTGGCGTTGACCATGGGATGCTTGGATCGGTGGTTTTACTCATACGGACAAAATCACAGGAGGAGGAGCAGGTGAGGAGAGAAGGGATAAGAAGTTTACCATGGATGTGTTGAGACAGGGGGTAGGGAGGCCAGGCAGTCAGATGATAAAGATTTAAGAGTCGTCCATGTGTAGGAGCTGGTTGAAGGTAGGAAGGAGCGTGTCCAAACCCAGCAAGCATTGAACGATGCACCTGCTGTGTTGGCAGATGCTTTCAGTCAATTGAAAAACTGCTTTTGGACTGCCTGCTCTGGGCTGGGGCGCTTCACACCTAGCTCTCTCCATAGACCTGAGGAAGAATTCATTTGTTTATTGATAGATGTTTTGGCTGGAGAAAGGACTTAAGTCTATACTTTTTTGTTTTTGTTTTTTTGGTGTGTGTGTGATACTGTTGAACCCAGAAGCATTCTACCTCAGAGCTACAACCCAGCCCTTTTATTTTTTATCTTGAGGCAGGGTCTTACTAAGTTATCACATGCTGGCCTTGAATCTGCGATCCCCTGCCTCAGTCTCCCAAGTACTGGGATTACAGGTCTGCACCACCCTGCCTGGCTCTTATAGACATTATTACCATTCTGATATATTTTTTTTTGTGGTACTGGGGATTGAACCCAGGGGCATTCTACCTCCAAGCTGCACCCCCATCCCTATTTATTTTTATTTTTATTTTTTTTTGCGGTACCGGGGATTGAACGCAGGGGCGTTCTACCTCCGCGCTACACCCCCGGCCCTATT
>PVJS01053892.1:0-13142 GCA_004027185.1 Glis glis
GCCTCCAACCTGCAATCCTCCTGTCTCAGCCTCCCAAGTACTGGGATGACAAACTTGTGCCACCATGCCTAGCTGTCGGGGCTTTTAAGATATTGTTCTGGAAATCTCCTGGAAGGATAGGAGATTAACAGGGAGGAATCAAGAGAGGGATGTCCAGCCGGGCGTGGTGGCGCACCCACGCTTGTAATCCCAGTACTTTGGGAGGCAGAGACCGGAGGATCTGGGTTCGCGGCCAAGCCTCAGCTCGCTCTCTCTCTCTCTCTCTCTCTCTCTCCCTGTCTCTCTCTCTCTCTCTCTCCTTAGTGAGGCCCTCCGCAACTTCATGAGACCGGTTTCAAAATAAAGTATAAAAAATAGGGCCGGGGGCGTAGCGCGGAGGTAGAACGCCACTGGGTTCAATCCCCCGTACCACAAAAAAAAAAAAAAGAGAGGGATGTCCAGACAGAAGGGCCCTGTTCCTCTGTGCTCTAGTAACAGAACCAACAGAACCAAGGATTCAGCCTTGACCTTCTAGGCCTGCAACATGAACTCTTCCCGGAGAGAGCTGAGTGCAGGCCCCGCCGCTCCAGCAGCATGTGGTGGATTCGCCCTTGGGTGTTTGAGAAAGGAATTCAGCCCTAAACCCCTTCCCTGAGCTCTCTGCTCCCCGACCCCCTTCCCAAGCCCTGCTGGGCCTGGCCTGCCTGGCCTCCGGGGCCCCAACGGAGGCTACAGTCAGCAGCCTCAAGTCCCCAAGGAGAGACCAGGAAGCCACCCCCACCCCCCACCCCGGGGGTGCAGGAGAAGCAGGAAACAGCCGCTGCCCCTTGGGAAGGCTCGGGCTGGCTGGGAAGACTCAGCTGATACACAGGAAGAGTCTTGTCTCGCAAACGGTGAACTCACATGCAGGCTGCGCCTTCGTCTCCCCGGCCTGGCACAGTGGAGGACGGGACGGAAATCCAAAGAATAAATAAATATCACTCTTAGAAAGCAAGACAAGTTCCTGGGCCAAGAGCGAGCTGCGCGAGCTGCAGGGAGCAGGGTGCTGAGAGGACAGCGCAGGCCTGGCCTTCCCAGGGAGGCAGCGTGCAAGATGGGCAAGGCTGGCTCCAGGTTCAGACTCCGTGTCTCTGGGCTGTGTGACATCGGGCAAGTCACTCAACCTTTCTGAGCCACAGTCGCCTCTGATTTAAAATAGGGGTGAATGCCAGGCGTGGTGGCGCACGTTTGTAATCCCAGTACTTTGGGAGGCGGAGACTGGAGGATCCGGGTTCGCAGCCAGCCTCAGCTCTCTTTCTCTCTCTCTCTCTCTCCCCCCCCCGTCTCTCTCTCTCTACCTAGTGAGGCCCTCCGCAACTTCGTGAGACCTGGTTTCAAAATAAAGCATAAAAAAATAGAGCCGGGGGTGTAGCGTGGAGGTAGAACGCCCCTAGGTTCAATCCCCGGCACCGCAAAAAATAAAAATAAAATAAAATAAAATAGGGGTGAATGTGAAGTCAGCCTTGCAGGGCAGGGACCAGAAGGAGGGGGACGTGTACCACAGTGCTTCTCATAGGCCGGGGACAGGGAGATGTTTGGGACAGTCACACCAAGCCATAGGGAAGTCCATGGAGCAGAAGGAGGAGGGATGAAAGAGAAGGGGCAGAGATGGGTCGGAGAAAGGAGGCAGGTGAACCGGGCAACAGCGGGAGGCTGAGGGCCAAGAAAAGAGAGGTCGTAGGAGCCACTGACTTTTGTTTTGTACTAGAGGTTGAACCCTGGGGCATTTTACCTCTAAGCTACACCCACAGCCCTTTTTATTTTTGTTGTGTGTGTGTGTGTGTGTGTGTGTGTGTGTGTGTGTGTAGTACTGGGTATTGAATCCAGGGACATTCTACCTCTGAGCTACACCCCCGGCCCTATTTTATTCTTTATTTTGAAACAGGGTCTCACTAGGTTGCTGAGAGCCTCACTAAGTAGCTGAGGCTGTCCTTGAACTTGCGATCCTTCTGTCTCAGCCTCCCAAGTACTGGGATTACAAGCATGCACCACCACGCCCGGCCTCCTTTTTATTTTTTATTTATTTATTTATTTATTTTTGCGGTACTGGGGATGGAACCCAGGGGCATTCTACCTCCGAGCTACACCCCCAGCCCTATTTTTTATTCTTTATTTTGAAACAGGGTCTCACTAAGTTGTGGAGGGCCTCACTAAGTAGCTGAGGCTGGCCGTGAACCCAGATCCTCCAGTCTTAGCCTCCCAAGTACTGGGATTGCAAGCATGCACCACCACGCCCAGCCTCCTTTTTATTTTTTATTTTGAAACAGGGTCTCTCTAAGTTGCTGGGGGGGGGGCTCATTAAGTTGCTGAGGTTGGTCTTGAACCTGTGATCCTCCTGACTCAGCCTCTCAAGTACTGGGATTACAAGCAGGCGGCACCTCGCCCAGCTAGTCAGGGAGACTTTTGAACTCCTGGGCCTCCTAACCCCTGGTGGGCTCAGCCCAAGCCAGAACCAGAGTGGATTGGTGGCCATGCCCCCACTACACCCCCCTGGGGAGAAGACCCCTCCCCATTTCACTTCGGTTGGCTTGAGGAAGGCGAAGCGGCTTCTAAGTCAGAGGAAACTGGAACCATGCTGGAATGCGACCCCGGAGAAAGGTTCTCCTTCCTCCCTGCTCCCTGGAGAGAGGACATCGTCACCCCAGACCTGGGAGGGGGCTGCGGGCTGCAGGCGGGGTGCAGGGGCGATGTCTGGGGTTCTGATCTGTACTTCTCAGTCAGCGATGGCTTTCTTGCCGAAGAGCTGAGCAACTGGGTCAGCTCCCCGCGGTGAGCTTAAGCTGTGAGCGATGGGGCGTCAGGACTCCGGGTGCAAGGAGACTGCGGCTCCTTCCGCGACCAAGCGCCCGGGCGGCGCGGCCCCACAGTGCCCCCTGCTGTCCGCGCAGGGAACCGCGCCCGAGGAGGCGGCTTGCGGCTGGCCCCAGAGACTTTATTCCCGTTGAAGGAGATACAGCCCCATTGGAGCCCAGACCAAAGGAAAAATGAAAATGTGCAGCTCCCTACACACCTATGAAAACATCCTCTCCTAGTTTGAACCAGGCGGAAAAAGTTAGAAGATGATAATTCACTGTACCTATTTTTTGGTGCTGGGGATTGAACCCAGGGGCATTCTACTTCCAAGCTACAGCCCACCCCCACCTAGCCCTCTATTATTTGAAACAGGGTCTCACTGAGTTGCTAAGGGTCTTGCTAAGTTTCTTTCTTTTTTAAATTTTTTTGGTACTGGGGATTGAACCCAGAGGCATTCTACCTCTGAGCTACACTCCCAGCCTGATTTTATTTCTTATTTGGAAACAGGGTCTCACTAGGTTGCTGAGAGCCTTGCTAAGTTGTCGAGGCTGGCTTTGAACCTGTGATCCTTCTGTTTCAGCCTCCCAAGTACTGGGATTACAAGCATGTGCCATCATGCCCGGCTCCTTGCTAAGTTTCTGAGGCTGTCCTCCAACCTGGGATCCACCTGTCTCAGCCTCCCAAGTACTGAGATTACAGGTGTACACTACCACGCCCGGCTGTAAATACTCTTTTTAATTTATTTATTTGTGGTACTGTGGATTGAACTCAGGGGTATTCCACCTCCAAGCTACACTCCCAGCCCTATTTTATTTTTTAGTTTGAAATAGGGTCTCACTAAGTTGCGGAGGGCCTCACTAAGTTGCTGAGGCTAACTGCGAACCTGCAATCCTCCTGTCTCAGCCTCCTGAGTACTGGGATTACAAGTGTGCGCCACCACACCCAGCTTGTAAATGCTCTTTTTAAAAAAAGACACTGCCTAAGTGACTAGCTCCCCTTGGTCAAACTTACGAACTCCCATGGTGGGGACACAACAGCCGCATGAGGTCATTAAAACAACCAACAAGCCAAGCCAGGCAGGTGGCACATGTCTGAAGTCCCAGCTACTCAGGAGGCTGAGGAGGGAGGCTTGAGCTCAGGAACTTCAGACCAGCCTGGCAGCACAGTCAGACCCCGCCTCAATGACACAACAACAGCCAGGGTGGTGGCACACGCCTGCGATCACAGTACTTGGGAGGCTGGGACAGGTGGATCACAGGTGTGAGGCCAGCCTTAGCAATTTAGTGAGACCCTCAGCAACTTAAAGTGACTCTGTTTCAAAAACTTAAATAAAGGGGGTTGGGGGGATTATAACTCAGAGGTAGAATGTCCCTGGGTTCAATCCCCAGGGCCAAAAAAAAAAAAAAGAAGAGTTTCCGGGAGGCCGTGGCCAGCTGTGTTGGCACTGCTGCCAGTCCAGAGCCAGGAGGACAGATGGCACAGCAGTGCCTGGGGATCTGACACTGCCTGTTCAGGGTGGCTGGAAGGGAGGGAAGGCTGGGGGGGGTGGCGGGCAGAGACAGGAGAAGAGCAAGAGGACACGGGGTCAGGAGAGAGGCAGCAGCCCTGTGTGGCCTGATCCCTGACAGAGAGAGAGAGAGACAGAGGCAGATGGCGATGGCGGGAATGGGGACTATAGGGGGGAATCTTCGAGAAGGAGACAGAAGAGAAGAGACAGAAGGGGTGTCTTCATCCATATTGTTATAGCTGCCCATGTTATAGCTGGGCAGCTATAACAATTGACCAAACACTGGGTGGCTTATGCACAATAGAAATTTATTTTGGCTGGGCCGGGCGTGGTGGCGCATGCTTGTAATCTCAGTACTTGGGAGGCTGAGACAGGAGGATCTTCGTTCGAAGCCAGCCTCAGCAACTTCATGAGGCTCTCAGCAACTTGGTGAGACCCTGTTCCAAAATAAAAAATAAAATAGGCCTGGGGGTATAGCTTGGAGGTAGAATGCCCCTGGGTTCAATCCCAGTACCGCAAAAAAAAAAAAAAATGAGCAATTCAGAGACATCTAGTCTATTCACAGCGCTGCACACCAGTGCCTCTATCTAGCTCAGAACATCTGCATCAAGCTGGGCGTGGTGGCACAGGCGTGTAATCCCAGTATTTGGGAGGTGGAGACAGGAGGATCACAGGTTTGAGGATAGCCTCAGCAAGTAGTGAGACTCTCATCAACCTAGTGAGACCCTGTTTCCAAATAAAAATAAAATAGGTCCGGACATAGCTCGGAGGTAGAATGACCCTGGGCTCAATCCCCAGTACCACCAAAAAAAAAAAAAAAGGACATCTGTGTCACCCCAAAGGGAAAGCCCACCCCCATTAAGCAATTTCTCCCATTGCGACTCCCCGGGGCCCTCACCCTCTGTCTGTATGGACGTAGCTATTCTAGATAGTTTATATAAGCCAGGCGTGATGGCGCACGCTTGTAATCCCAGTACTTGGGAGGCAGAGACCGGAGGATCTGGGTTCGTGGCCAGCCTTAGCTACTTAGTGAGGCCCTCCACAACTTCGTGAGACCCTGTTTCAAAATAAAGAATAAAAAATAGGGCTGGGGGTGGAGCTCGGAGGTAGAATGCCCCTGGGTTCAATCCCCAGTACCGCAAAAAATAAAAAAATTAAGAAAAATAGATAGTTCATATAAATGGATCATACAATATGTGGCCATTTGTGTCTGCCTGCCTTCACTCAGTACTTGGACCTAGAAACTTGCTTCTAACAAAGGTGATAGGGTAAAAGCGAAATTACAGCCAGCGCAATGGCGCACACCTGTAATCTCAGCACTTGGGAGGCTGAGACCGGAGGATCACAGGTTCACGGCCAGCCTCAGCTACTTAGTGAGACCCTCTACAATTTAGTGAGACCCTGTTTCAAAATAAAGATTAAAAAATAGGGCTGGGGGTGTAGCTCGGAGGTGGAATGCCCCTGGGTTCAACCCCCAGTACCAGAAAAAGAAAAAAATCACAAGACCTCAGTAACACACACACAGTTAAAATATTAGCATGAATTTTACTGTTGTTTTTATGTTGTGCAATGCCAGTTTTTCCATGCGAATGTAAGAGCTCATGACAAGCATGATGGCGCACACCTGTAATCCCGGTACTTGGGAGGCTGAGACTGTAGAATTGCAGGTTTGAGGCCAGCATGTGGTAACTTAGGGAGACCCTGTTTCAAAATAAAAAATAAAGGAGGGCTGCGGGTGTAGCTCAGAGGTAGAACTCCCCTGAGCTCAATCTCCAGTACGGCACACACAAGAGTTCATATGCAGAATCAGCAAAGTTACACAATTTGTGTTTTGTAACCTGTGCATGCATCTGTAATGTGTATCCTACTTACCTGAACAATGAAACCCTGCGCCAGACCAAAACCAACTCAACCAGTTCCATTTCACTTTTTTTTTTTTTTTTTTTTTTTTGCGGTACCGGGGATTGAACCCAGGGGCATTTTACCTCCGAGCTACACCCCCGGCCCTATTTTTTATTCTTTATTTTGAAACCGGGTCTCATGAAGTTGTGGAGGGCCTCACTAAGTAGCTGAGGCTGGCCACGAACCCGGATCCTCCAGTCCCCGCCTCCCAAGTACTGGGATTACAAGCGTGCGCCACCACACCCAGCCTTCACTTTTTTTTTTTTTTAGTACTGGGGACTGAACCCAGGGCCTCCTGGATGCTAGGCAAGGGTTCTGCTGCTGAGCTACATACCCAGCCTTATTATTATTATTATTATTATTTGTATTGGGGATTGAACTCAGGGGCATTCTACCTCTGAGCTATACCCCCTGCCCGATTTTCTTTCTTTTCATTGTTTTTATCTTTTTTTTTTTTTTTTTTTGGTTCTGAGGATTGAACCCAGGGGCATTCTACCTCCGAGCTGCACCCCCAGCCCAATTTTTTATTCTTTATTTTATTTTATTTTTTGTGGTACTGGGGATTGAACCCAGGGGCATTCTACCTCCTGCCTACACCCCCAGCCCTACTTTTTATTCTTTATTTTGAAACAGGGTCTCACTAAGTTGCAGGGGGCCTCACTAAATAGCTGAGGCTGGCCGAGAACCTGCGATCCTCCAGTCTCAGCCTCCCAAGTACTGGGATTACAAGCGTGCGCCACCATGCTCAGAATAAATTTTTAAAAAGGGCTGGGGGTGTAGCCCAATGGTAGAGCACTCCCTGGGTTCAATACCCAGTACCCTCCCTCACACACACACACAAGAGCATGCCTGTGCCTTTGCATCCTTAACCTTGAGGCCTGTCGCCATGTTTTCAGTGAGAACTCAGGTGGAGGGAGCGAGGAGACAAGCTCCTCCAGGTTCGCCAGAACAGGGGGGTTCATCAGTGAAGTACCGGTTTCAGCCACTAGATGGAGACTCTGCACCATCAATGCTGCTGCTGCCCTTCCCTGAGTTTCCTGAACTCCATCCCACCTGGGCTGACTTTGCCCCCTGGAGGCCCTTGAATGAGAGGTCGATTCAGCACACCTGGAAAGGTCTGGGGGCCTGTATCAGTCACATTCTGAAGAGAGGAACTACTAACCCACCCTTCCTTCCTTCCCTCCTTTTTTTGCGGTACTGGAGATTGAACCCAGGGGCATTCTACCTCCAAGCTATACCCACAGCCCTATTTTTATTCTTTATTTTGAAACAGGCTCTCACTAAGTAGCTGAGGCTGGCCACAAACCTGCAATCCTCCTGTCTCAGCCTCCCAAGTACTGGGATTACAAGCGTGCGCCACCACGCCCAGCTCAGAATGACCCTTCTGAAACACAGGAAAGGTCCCCTGTGATATCCATCGAGTGTGACTTTTGGCCCAGAACCCTCCAAACCCCCACAAGGACATCAGCATCCCCTCATCCTATATAACTTTACTATGTGTTCTGAAAATGAAAGATCTCAGTTGACAAAGAGACTCCTAATGTTTTACTCCCACAGCAAATACCCCAATGTCCTTCAAAGGCTTGAGTTTGCAAACTTATGGCTTCAAGATCCCTTTGCCCTTTTCCTCCCAAGGTCACAAGTGAGTCTTGAGGGAGTCTCAGAGTGTACAGGGGCCTGAGTCCCTAGCTGGGGAACATTCTCCTGCCCTGCTCACAAAGGGCCCAAGCTAGCCAGGCATGGTGGCACACCCCTCTAATCCCAGTATTTAGGAGACTGAGACAGGAGGATCGCAGGTTTGCAGCCAGCCTCAGCAACTTAGTAAGGCCCTCTGCAACTTAGCCAGATCCTGTTTCGAAATAAAAAATAAATAGCTCAGAGGTAGAATCCCCCTCGGTTCAACCTCCAGTACCAAAAGAGAAGCAGGCTGCTCATTTTATTTATTTATTTATTTATTTATTTATTTATTTTTTTGCGGTACTGGGGATTGAACCCAGGGGCATTCTACCTCCGAGCTACACCCCCAGCCCTATTTTTTTATTCTTTATTTTGAAACAGGGTCTAAGTTGCAGAGGGCCTCACTAAGTAGCTGAGGTCGGCCACGAACCTGCGATCCTCATGTCTCAGCCTCCCAAGTACTGGGATTACAAGCGTGCGCCACCATGCCTGGCTAGCTCAGGAGCATTCTAAGAGCTCACCCCTGACACCAACACCCTAGCACCCCTCCAGGCCTGAGTCTGTCTCTTCAAAGCCTGCACCTCACGGACAGACGAGTGAGCCAGGCCTCTAGAGGGGGAAGTGCTGGGGCAGAGGATGCGACCTTGGAGTATGGGTCCAGCTTCCCCCACCCCACCCCCTAGTTTTGTTCATCAAGTCTGGGGAAGGGCAGGCGAAGTCCTTGGAGTCCTGAGAGGGACCCACCAGTGCAGATAGACCTGAGCTGAGCGGCTCTTATCAATGCCCCTGCATGGCTGGGGTGTCCAAGGGGAGGTGTCATGAATTTTGGCTTTAGCACCAGACAGATGGGGGTGCAATCCTGCTGGAAGGGCACCTAAGGATGGGTAGGAGCAGTGTAGGTGCCCCCCACCCCAGGGGTGCAGCAGAGCTAGGGGAGGGGTGTCCAGGTCCAAGAGGGAAATGCAGTCACAGCCCAGTTTCTCTGGGCCCAGTGCAGCTAGAGAGCAGAGGTGGAGAGCCAAGGCCTTTGATTTGCAATTGAGCCTCCCGTGATAGCATGACCAATGGCAGCTGCTAATCACAAGCACGTGCCCCATGTCCTTCCAGGGGCGTCTTACAAAAGCTGATCCGGCCGGCCTGGGCACTTCGGAGGCTGAGACAGGAGGATCTGGGTTCGCGGCTAGCCTCAGCTACTTAGTGAAGCCCTTGGAAACTTAGTGAGACCCTGTTTCAAAATAAAAAATAAAAAATAGGGCTGGGGGTGTAGCTCAGAGGTAGAATGCCCCTGGGTTCAATCCCTAGTACTGCAATAAATAAATAAATAACAAAAGCTGAGTAGGCAGGGACTTTTACCATTCTGGCTTGCAGAGGAGGAAGCCGAGGCCCAGGGAGGATGAGGGACTTGCTCAGCGCCACACCGGTGGGAATTGGTAGGGCAAGGATTTGAACTCACAACTTCTGATGACGCCCCCTTAACCGGCAAGTTTTCATTGGTGCTTCTCACTGTGTCACCATGTCAGCCCCATGAGGAAGCCCAGCAGGTGTTGCTACCTAGCAAATTAAGAAGTCTCTAGCGCCCCGGCGCCTTCCTCTGCATCTGCTGCAGTCACTGGGGCCAGTGGCAACGTGGGTTTCTGCAACGAGAGAGAGTGCTAGGCATCCTCCTGACCCCTGGCCAGGGTGGAGGCACCCAGCATGGGCTCCTCCCAGTGGCAAGCCCTCTGTGCACCTGTCCTCTGGCTGCCAGTTCCTGGCTCAGTGCGGGAATGGAGGGCAGCAAGCAAGACCACCTCAGCCTAGGAAGGAGCCGCTCTCTCCCGGAGAGCAGGACCACAGTGGCCCAGGCGATCCAAGAGGGCTTCCTGGAGGCAGAGATGCTCCAAATGTGTTTCCAGGAAAGGCGCGGCAGGGGCAGAGCCTCCAGGAGGCAAAGGTTCTAGGGAACAGGCCCTCTTGGCCCTGAGGATGAGGGCGCTGGAGGAAGGGGAAGAGGAGATGAAATGGCTGTTCTTTAGCAACCATAACAATTCAGACCCAGGTTATGCACTTTTCTTTCTTTCTTTCTTTCTTTCTTTCTTCTTTCTTTCTTTCTTTCTTTCTT
Source organism: Glis glis (assembly GCA_004027185.1). Lineage (NCBI taxonomy): Eukaryota > Metazoa > Chordata > Mammalia > Rodentia > Gliridae > Glis > Glis glis. The sequence goes on from PVJS01053892.1 coordinate 9,999, forward strand.
TCCTTCCCTCCTTCCTTCCTTCTTTCCTTCCTTCCTTCCTTTCTTCTTTCGGATTGAACCCAGGGGCATTCTACCCCCGGGCTACACCCCCAGCCCTATTTATTTATTTATTTATTTGTTTGTTTGTTTATTTATCTACTTACTTGTTTTGTGGTGCTGGGGATTGAATGCAAGGGCATTCTACCTCTGAGCTACACCCCCAGCCCCAATTTTTTTTTAAATTTTGAAACAGGATCTCGCTAAGTCGTCCAAGCTGGTCTCCAACCTGCCATCTTCCTGTGGCAGCCTCCCAGGAACTGGGATGACAGGTGTGCGCCACCACGCCCGTCTTTAGTTTTTTATTTTGCAACAGGAGTCTCGCTAAATTACTGAAGTTGGCCTCCTGTCTCAGCCTCCCAAGTACTGGGGATTACAGATGTGCGCCCTAGGTTAGGCGCTTTGTCCAGGGAGGGGAGAGGATGGTGCTGGAGACAAGACTGTTCTTAATCAGCCAAGTCGCAACACCTGTCGGGCTTTCTCTCGTGGTTGACGTGGTGATGCAATGAGCGGCGCCGGTGAAACCTTGGAGGACTTCACCCCAGCGGGAAAACAGGGCTCTGCGGGGCGGGGACTCAGCTGGGGTTTAGGGCGGAGGCGGCGGAGGCGGGCTCTGAGCGCGGGGCCCCGCCCTCGTCAGGCCCCGCCCCTCAGGCCCCGCCCTCGCAGATCACGCCCTCGCCAGGCCCCGCCCTCGCAGGTCACGCCCCTCGCCGGCCACGCCCTCCAAGGCCACGCCCTCGCCAGGCCACGCCCTCCACCACGCCCCCGGCCGCCCGCGCGCAGGTATGGAAGAGGCGGAGCCCCGGCGCCCCGCCCCCGAGGAGCCACCGCCCAGCCGCTGCGGGCGCCGCTCGGAGCCGCGTCCCGGGACCTGGGGCCGCCGGGAGGTGAGCGCGGGGCGAAGGGCAGGGCGGGCTCGTGGCGGGCGGCCGGAGGGTTCGCGGGGTCGGGCCCCAGCTGCCCGGGCGGCGGTGCGCAGCCGCGCGGCGCGGGGTGGCCGCCCCGCCGAGCGCCCGGGGCCACGTGGGCCCTCCCGGAGCCGGGGGCCGGCGGGACTCGGACGGCGCCGCTGGGGCCGCTGGACCCGGTCTGCCGGACTCTGGTCTCCGTTCAGACAGGACGCCTTAGGGGTTCGGGGCCACGCGTTACCAGATCTGGGGGCGTGAAGTTTAAAGCCCAGGGAGGAAGAAAGGGGACTGCCCGGGGCCGGACGCACAGCCCAGCCGTGGACCCAGAAGGGCCTGCAATTAATTCAGCCTCTCCTCGACCCTCCCCTTTCTCCCGGTGAGCACCGGACGGCCGGGGCCCTAAGTTTATGCGTGGAGCCTAGCGCAGGTGGAAACAGGTGGGGGGCAGGGGGCGGGCTCACACCGCCAAGGCCCAACCTGAGCCCAGGAACCTTGACTTTGGACTCAGGGGCTTGGGAAGGTTGGCCATCAGTCTGCGTTGTACCTCTTTAGCCCCATCTGTTGTTCCTGCAGGGCGCAGGGTTAGAAGTTAGGGAGGGATAGGTCCTGTAGGGTCCAGACTTCCCACTCCAGGCAGAGAGGGACCCCAGGTCTCAGGCCCTGCCCACCTCTATGAAAGACTGAAGGAGAAGGCTGTAGGGTTGGGGCGGTGAGGTGTCTGAGAGTCGCCCCCATAGGTGGAGTGGCTGCTGGATATTTGGCAGTGTCGGAAGGCATTTCGATTGCCACACATTGGGGAGTGGGGGCGAGTGTTGTTGTTACGGGCAGGTAGTGAGTGGGTAAGGGCCAGGGCTTCTGCTGAACATCCCACAATGTGCAGGGCAGCCCCAAGGCAAAGAATTGCCCAGCCCAAGAAGTCCATAGAAAAACCCAGCGTGCACCTAGTCCACCAAGGTAACTTCTAGTTGATTTCTCCTCCCTACCTCAGTTTCCCCAGTCGTTAGGGAGGAACTTGGAATAAGCTTAAACGAGATGAGAAGCAAGGCGTGAAGGCAGTTATTCCCCTAGCAAGTGTCCTCTGGTGCCCGGGGTCTGCTCCTTCCCAGCACCCTTCAGGAAGCAATTCTGGGTGCTGTGGAGGAGGGGCTGGAAACAGGAGCCCCCTCACAGCCAGGGCCGGAGGGCTTCACCCCAGGGCAGCCTCCCACGCAGGGTGAGCCAGGGCAGCCCTCAGCTCAGTATGTCTGGGGATGGAGGAGGGGCAGGGGGTGAGCTCAGCTGGATCTCTGGAGCCTGCCCGGATGTGATTTTTCCCTTCTGAGCTCACGCCGACTCTTCTGGTTATCTGCACCAGGAAAATAACATTCAAAGAATACCAGGTTCCTAATTCCTTGTGGCTCCCCATTCGGCCCTCCTACAGTTAAAAAAAAAAAAATTCCCCTATGTGGCCAGGTGTGTTGGCACGTGCCTGTAATCCCAGCTACCGAGGAGGCCAGGGCAGGAGAGTTGGAGGCCAGTCTGGGCAACCCTGTCCAGAAAAACAAACCAAAAGTTCCCCTGAGTCGAAAGAGAGGCCCAGGGTGGGCTCCGCTGCCGGTGGAGGAAGCCCCCTCTGCTCTAGGCGTTCGTGGGGCAGCAGTGAGAGATGGAGGACTACCTGGACAGGCCCGAGTAGGGAGAACTCGAAACTGTTGTGTTGGGAGTGGGGGATATATTCCCAGCTTTCTGGGAATGAGGAGGGCGGATGTCAGAGTGGGACAGGATCAGATGAGGCAGTGGCGTCCATGCCCAGGACCCCAGGCCACCCACAGCCCTGCCTTCCCATTCCCAACAGTTCCCACCACCCCCCATCCTGCCCACTGCTGCACCTGGGCCTCCTTGCCTGGGAACCCTGCTGGAGCAAGAGAGCAGGTGGAGGTTTCTGGTTGTTTGATTTGATTAGTTAGTAATCTTCTTTACTGTAAAAGATTAGAGTGAGCCGGCGCGGTGTCGCACGCCTGTAATCCCAGTACTTGGGAGGCCGAGATAGGAGGATCACAGGTTCGAGGATAGTCTCAGCAAGTAGTGAGACTCTCATCAACCTAGGGAGACCCTGTTTCCAAATAAGAATAAAATAGGACTGGAGGTATAGCTCAGGGGTAGAATACTCCTGGGTTTAATCCCCAGTGCCAAAAAAAAAAAAAAAAAAAAAGATTAG
>PVJS01053893.1:0-13141 GCA_004027185.1 Glis glis
AGTAAGACCGTGTCTCAAAAAGAAAAATAGCCAAGCATGGTGGCGCATGCTTGTACTCTTAGTACTTGAGAGGCTGAGACAGGAGGATCACAGGTTCAAAGCCAGCCTTAGCAACTTCATGAGGCTCTCAGCAAATTGGTGAGACCCTGTTTCCAAATAAAAAATAAAATGGGCTAGGGTGTGTAGCCCGGAGGTAGAATGCCCCTGGGTTCAATCCCTAGCACCACAAACCAAAACAAAACACCCAAATAAGCTGGCCACGGTAGTGCACATTTTTTTTTTTTTTTTTTTGGTATTGGGGATTGAACCCAGGGGCATTCTACCTCCAGGCTACACCCCCAGCCCTATTTTTTATTCTTTATTTTGAAACAGGATCTAAGTTGTGGAGGGCCTCACTAAGTAGCTGAGGCTGGCCTCGAACCTGCAATCCTCCTGTCTCAGCCTCCCAAGTACTGGGATTACAAGCGTGCACCACCACATCAGGCTCATGGTACTGCACATTTATTTTTTTAATTTTTAATTATTTATTTATTTATTTGTGGTACCGGGGATTGAACCCAGGGGTGTTCTACCTCTGAGCTACACCCCTGACCCTATTTTTTATACTCTATTTTGAAACTGGGTCTCACAAAGTTGCAGAGGGCCTCAGTAAGTAGCTGAGGTTGGCTGTGAACCTGGATCCTCCTGTCTCAGCCTCCCAAGTACTGGGATTACAAGCGTGTGCCACCACGCCCGGCCAGTAGTGTGCATTTATAATCCCTGTACTTGGGAGGCTAAAACAGGAGGATTGCAGTTTTGACGACAGCCTCAGCAACTTAGTGAGGTCCTCAGTAACTTAGCAAGACCCTGTTTCAAAATAAAAAATAAAAGCTTGGTGTGGTAGCACATGCCTGTAATCCCAGAACTTGGGAGGCTGAGACAGGAGGATCGCAGGTTTGAGGACAGCATCAGGAATGTAGTGAGTGAGACTCTCAGAAACCTAGCAAGACCCTGTTTTCAAAACAAAAACTAAAAAGGGCTGGGGGTACAGCTGGGAGGTAGAATATCCCTAGGTTCAATCCCCAGTACCAAAACCAACCAACCAACCAACAACCCAAAACAACAACAAAAAACCTGGCATGTTTAGGTATTAGCACTCAGAATAAAAATAAGTATTATGACATCTGTGTGCCCTTCTGTTCCCATTCCTATCTCTGACCTTGGATAAAGTTGATGAACATCTCAAGATCTCGGATCTGGGTTTTCAGCTGCTCAACCAGCTGCTCTTTCACTCGGGCTGGATTGACAATCTGAGCCACTGCTGCATCCACACGCTGCCGAAGCTCTTCAGTGGACAGGGAACTAATGTCCTCATTCAGATTCATGTCCAGCTTCTTTATTAACTCATCTATGATCACCTATCAAGACCACAAGCAATGAGCATACCCTATGGAATTCTCAAGGAAAGGGTTAGAAAGGAGAATCAAAACAAGGCTTCTATCTTTTTTTAATACTCTAATTGATGCATTGTAATTATACATCATAATGAGATTCAAAGTGACACAAACACACATGCAAACATTGCTTAGTGTATATGGCTTCTTTCCTTAAATAGAAATCAAAACCACATGGACCTCAAAATTTGAGATAACTATACAACTGTGCTGATCATGGTGAGGACATATGATCCTTTGAGAGTAATAAGATCCTTCAGTTCTCTGGTAGAAATGGCTCCTCCTACTTATAGTAAATATTTTACCAGGCTAGTTAGCTTTCACTCAGTAGAACTACAGTGTGAATAACCCAAAGTGGCTAAGGATCCAAAAGCCTCATATTTAGTTTCTCTAAAGGTTTCAAAGAGAATACATATAGCTGGGCAAGGTGGCGCACGCTTGTAATCCTAGTACTTGGGAGGCTGAGACAGGAAGATCGCAAGTTCATAGCAAGCCTCAGCTACTTAGTGAGTTCCTCCACAACTTAGTGAGACCCAGTTTCAAAATAAAGAATAAAAAACAGGGCTGGGAGCTGGGCATGGTGGCACATGCCTGTATTCCCAGTACTCAGGAGGCTGAGACAGGAGGATCATAGGTTCTCGGCCAGTTTCAGCTACTTAGCGAGGCCCTCCACAACTAGTGAAACCCTGTTTCAAAATCAAAAATAAGCTGGGCATGGTGGCGCATGCTTGTAATCCCAGTACTTGGGAGGCTGAAACAGGAGGATCCAGGTTCATGGCCAGCCTCAGCTACTTAGTGAGGCCCTCCGCAACTTAGTAAGACCCCGTTTCAAAATAAAGAATAAAAAAATAGAACTGGGGTGTAGCTCGGAGGTAGAATGCTCCTGGGTTCAATCTCAGTACCACACACACACAAAAAATCAAGAATAAAAAAAAAATAGGGCTGGGGGTGTAGCTCGGAGGTAGAATACCCCTGGGTTCAATACCCAGTACCAAAAAAAAAAGAGAATACTAGCCGGGCGTGGTGGCGCACGCTTGTAATCCCAGTACTTTGGGAGGCGGAGACCGGAGGATCCGGATTCGCAGCCAGCCTCAGCTCTCTCACTCTCTCTCTGTCTCTCTCTCTCTCTCCTTAGTGAGGCCCTCTGCAACTTCGTAAGACCCGGTTTCAAAATAAAGTATAAAAAATAGGGCCGGGGGCGTAGCGCAGAGGTAGAATGCCCCTATGTTCAATCCCTGGTACCTCAAAAAAAAAAGAGAATATTTTTCTTAATTTCTAATCCTTTTATTAATTTCTAATCTTTTTGTGTGTGTGTGTGTGTGGTACTTGGGATTGAGCCCAAGGGCATTCTACCTCCAAGCTATACCTCCTAGCCCTATTTTATTTTTATTTGGAAATAGGGTCTTCCTAGGTTGATGCAAGTCTCACTACTTACTGAGGCTGTCCTCGAACCTCTGATCCTCCTGTCACACCCTCCAAAGTACTGGGATTACAAGTGTGCACCACCATGCCCGGCTCCAATTTCTAATCTTTAATTTTTTTTTTGGTGGTACTAGGGATGGAACCCAGGGGCATTCTACCTCCAAGCTACACCCCCAGCCCTATTTTTTGTTCTTTATTTTGAAAACAGGGTCTAAGTTGCGGAGGCCTCAGTAGCTGAGGCAGGCCGCAAACCCGGATCCTCCTGTCTCAGCCTCCCAGGTACTGGGATTACAAGCGTGAGCCACCATGTCTGGCTTTAATCTTTTAATTTTAATTTCTAATCTTTTCATTTTTAATTTCTAATCAAGACAACTAAAAGAGAATCTCTATAAAACATCAAAGCATATCAGAGCCAAAATTTTCTAGTGATATTATTAAGAGACAATTTAGAATCCAGATAACCCTTGTTTTCCATGTGTAAATAAACTTCTATGTAATAGTAAAATTCCCCTTTGATTTGGGCCAAAGTGATTCTTAGTAAGGCCATAGGAGAATTGAACCTAGGGAGGCTGTGGTGGGAATGAAGGCAGGGCCGAGTTAACCTCGGGCAGTGGAGGCACCTCTGAGGCCTACTCACCCGCTGTCTTTCCAAGACCACGGACTGTGGCAGGGAGTCATAACTCCCCTCTTGATAGGCAAACGTTTCCAGGTCATCTAGCTGGGTCTTGAGCTGCAGGATCAGTTCCTTCTGCTTCTCCCTCTGCGATTCCAGACGCTCTTGTTTTTCCCGTTCACTCTAAGATGGGAAAACACTTAGGTATATTTCATAGAAAAGGTAATTCAGGGTACATTAAGAATTTTCTTGGGTTGGGGGTGTAACTCAGTGGTAGAGCACTTGCCTAGCATTGGTGAGGCCCGGGGTTCCATCCCTACCACTGCAAAAAAACAAAAACTCTCAAGTCAGTATTGGGCAGGAAAGTAGAAAATGTTTCCAAATAATACAAATAAAATACTCAATTCACAAGATAGGTTCAAAAGTAAGAATAAGCCGGGCGTGGTGGCTCATGCTTGTAATCCCAGTACTTGGGAGGCTGAGACCGGAGGATTTGGGTTCGAGGCCATCCTCAGCTACTTAGTAAGGCCCTCTGCGACTTAGCGAGACCCTGTTTCAAAATAAAGAATAAAAAATAGGGCTGGAGGTGGAGCTCGGAGGTAGAATGCCCCTGGGTTCAATCCCTAGTACCACACCAAAAAGAGTAAGAATAAACCGGGCGTGGTGGCACACGCTTGTAATCCCAGTACTTGGGAGGTTGAGACAGGAGGATCGTAGGTTTGTAGCCAGCCTCAGCTACTTATTGAGGCCCTCCACCATTTAGCGAGACCCTGTTTCAAAAATAAAGAATAGGCCAGTTGTGGTGGTGCACGTTTGTAATCCCAGTACTTGGGAAGCTGAGACAGGAGGGTCACAGGTTCTCGGCCAGCCTCAGCTATTTAGTGAGGGTCTTTGCAACTCAGTGACACCCTGTTTCAAAATAAAGAATAAAAAATAGGGCTGGGGGTGTAGCTTGGAGGCAGAATGACCCTGGGTTCAATCCCCAGTACCGCAAAAAAACAAAACAAAACAAAACAAAACAAAAAAACAAGTAGGAATAATTATTTCACCCCTGGCAATTTATTTGTTTATTTTTGAGACAGGGTCTTGCTATGTAGCTCAGGCTGCTTCTGGATTCAAGTGATATTTTTGCCTTCCCTATGCCCAAACCAAGTAGCTAGGACTACAGGCTCAGGCTACCATGCCCAGCTGTGGGGAAATTTATTATAGGTGTATTTTCTTTTTTGGGGGGGATTGAACCCAGGGGCATTCTATGTCCGAGCTACACCCCCAACCCTTTTTATTTTTTGTTTTGAAACAGGGTCTCACTAGGTTGCTGGGAGTCTCACTACTTTGCTGAGGCTGTCCTTGAACCTGTGATCCTCCTGTCTCAGCCTCCTAAGTACTGCAATTACAGGCATGTGCCACCATGCCTGGCTAGATGTATTTTCTTTAAGAAAGCGGGAGGCCGGGCGTGGTGGCGCACGCTTGTAATTCCAGTACTTTGGGAGGCGGAGACCGGAGGATCTGGGTTCGCAGCCAGCATCAGCTTTCTCAGCTCTCTCTCTCTCTCGCTCCCTGTCTCTCTCTCTCTCTACCTAGTGAGGCCCTCTGCAACTTTGTGAGACCCGGTCTCAAAAATAAAGTATAAAAAAATAGGGCCGGGGGCGTAGCACGGAGGTAGAACGCCCCTGTGTTCAATCCCCGGTACCGCAAAAAAAAAAAAAAAAAAAAAGTGGGGCTGTAATTCAGTGGTAGAGGACTTGCTTAGCATGTGCAAGGCCCTGAGTTTGATCCCCAGCATGGCCAAAAAAAAAAAAAAGTGTGACCTTGATTGGAAATAGGATATAAATACAAAAAGCCTTTTGGCAAGACTGCCTTTTGTTTTTCAAAGGTCTAGTTAAGATAGAGACAACCTATCTTACCCAAGACAGTGTCCCAAGAATTAAGCATGCCATCCTCAACCAGGTGTGGTGGCGCACGCTTATAATCCCTGTACTTGGAAGGCTGAGGCAGGAGGATCGCAGGTTCGAGGACAGCCTCATCAAGTAGTGAGACTCTCATCAACCTAGGGAGACCCGTTTCAATATAAAAATAAAATAGGGCTAGGAGTGTAGCTTGGAGGTAGAATGTCCCTGGGTTCCATCCCAGTACCAAAAAATCCCCCCCAAAAGTAAAAACATGCCATCCTCTACAACCAATTAACACAGAACAACTTCTGAATACCGGTGCAACCAAATTTTGCAAGAGATTCTGAGGGTAAAGTATAGAGGAAAGCTTTATAACTCATAGTCAGTTTTCTTAGGGTTCAAAAACCCTTTGATCAGATTGCAGGCTACTTCTACAAAATCAAAATAATCAAATGCAGGTGCCAGGGATAGTGAAAAATATCTGAAAGTCAAATAATGGGGTAGGAAGTTTTGGGTTTTTTTGGCAGTGCTGGGGATGCAACCCAGGGCCTTATGCACTCTACCACTGAGCTACAACCTTAGCCCCCCCCCCTTTTTAAGTCCGGTAAGTTTCCTTAAGAAGTAACTCTTTCTTTTTTTTTTTTTGTGGTACCGGGGATTGAACCCAGGGGCGTTCTACCTCCGCACTACACCCCCAGCCCTATTTTTTATACTTTATTTTGAAACTGGGTCTCACGAAGTTGCGGAGGGCCTCACTAAGTAGAGAGAGAGAGACAGGGAGAGAGAGAGAGAGAGAGAGAGAGAGAGAGCTGAGGCTGGCCGCGAACCCGGATCCTCTGGTCTCTGCCTCCCAAACTACTGGGATTACAAGCGTGAGCCACCATGCCCGGCTTGTAACTCTTTTTCTTACTGTTGGTAACCTGGTAGTTTCTGCACTTGCGCTAAAATTATTAAAAATTCTTTAGGGTGGTAAGGTTTAACCAACATACTTTTTTTGTGTGTGGTACTGGGGATGGAACCCAGAAGTCTTCAAAATCTGGGCTATACCTCCAGCCCTATTTTTATTTTTTATTTGGAAACAGGGTCTCACTAAATTGCGGAGAGTCTCACTAAATAGCTGAGGCTGGCTGTGAACCTGCGATTCTCCTGTCTCAGCCTTTCAAGTACTGGGAATCACAAGAGTGCACCACCACGTCCCATTTTACCAACATATTCTCGGACATTGGCTCTTCCTTACCTTTCTTGACTATTAAAACAAAAAAAGCTGCCGGGTGTGGTGGCGAACAGGGTCTAGCTAAGCTGCTGAGACTGACCGCGAACCTGCGATCCTCCTGTCTCAGACTCCCAAGTACTGGGATTACAGGTGCACACCACCTGACCAGCTTTATTTTATTTTGAAACAAAGTCTCACTAGGTTGATGAGTCTCACTATTTGCTGAGGCTATCCTTGAATCTGGGATCCTCCTGTCTCAGTCTCCCAAGTACTGGTATTACAGGCGTGCACCACCACACCCAGCTGTAAGGAGGCATTTTAAACTAGAAATCTATAATAGTATTAAATTTAAACTTAAAATGGTACTTACCAAGGCCTCCGGTATGAGAGAACAAATGAAAAACAACAAATTAATTTCTTTTTTTTTTTTTGCGGTACCAGGGATTGAACGCAGGGGTGTTCTACCTCGGTGCTACACCCTCGGCCCTATTTTTTTATACTTTATTTTGAAACCGGGTCTCACGAAATTGCGGAGGGCCTCACTAAGTAGAGAGGGAGAGAGAGACAGGGAGGGAGGCAGGGAGGGAGGGAGGCAGGGAGGGAGGGAGAGAGAGAAATAGAGAGAGAGAGAGAGAGAGAGAGAGAGAGCGCGTGCGTGTGCGCGTGCGCGTGCGCGAGCTGAGGCTGGCCGCAAACCCGGATCCTCCGGTCTCCGCCTCCCAAAGTACTGGGATTACAAGCGTGTGCCACCATGCCTGGCACAAATTAATTTCTTGTTCAAGTATTTAAAAAGCAATCCTCTTGCTTTAGCTTTGTTCAACCCAAAAGCAAGTCTTTCCTTAGCATACTCCCTCTCCAATCTTCTGAGTGTTATTAAATTTTCTTAGAACCCTATCCCCTTTCCTTACTTAGTAAAGGCCTCGCTCTCCTCTAAGCATTTTGCCTGATTTCTCCAAGCAGAATCATTCCCTCTTCTGTATTTTGTGCACACTTCTACTCTAGCTCATGTCACATTACAGTGTTTGTTTATGATTGTCTCCACTCATCTATGAGTTCCTTAAAGGCAAGGGCCTTGACTTTGAATCACCGATGCCTAGCACAGTGCCTGACACACGATGAATTCTCAGCACCTATTTGTTGTATGTTACTGAACTAAATTAGGTACTGATGACAAATTCCACATACTGAACTCTGACTGGAGTAAGTTGTTTAACCAGCCTAAGGAGAAAGAACTGGAGAAATAGCCTTTATTTCTGTTTTCATTGTATCCCAACTTTATGAAGCCAAAGAAAAAAGGCACCAGACATAAATTCTGATTCTGTGTTCATGACTATCTGCTGAATCTGTCTCTTGCCATTTTGCCATGGTAACTACAGAAAAATATTTGCTGGAGTGTGGGAAAAAAAATTTTTTTTTGGTACTGGGGATTCTACCTCTGAGCTATACCCTCAACCCTATTTTTTTTTTTTTTGTGGTACCGGGGATTGAACACAGGGGTGTTCTACCTCCGCGCTACACCCCCGGCCCTATTTTTTTTTTTATGCTTTATTTTGAAACCGGGTCTCACGAAGTTGCGGAGGGCCTCACTAAGTAGAGAGAGATAGAGAGAGACAGGGAGAGAGAGAGAGAGAGCTGAGGCTGGCCGCGAACCCGGATCCTCTGGTCTCCGCCTCCCAAAGTACTGGGGTTACAAGCGTGTTATTCTCTATTTTGAAACAGGGTCTCATTAAGTTGTGGAGCATCTCACTAAGTAGCTGAGGCTGATCACGAACCTGCGATCCTCCTGTCTCAGCCTCTCAGGTACTGGGATTACAGGTGTGTGCCACCACGCCTGGCTTCTACTTTTATTTTGGAATAGGGTCTTACTAAATTAATGAGAGTCTCACTACTTGCTGAGGCTGTCCTAGAACCTGTGATCCTCCTGTCACAGCCTTCCAAGTACTCGGATTATAAGCATGGGCCACCACGCCGGCTGGCAAACAAATTTTTTTTTTGTGTGTGGTAGTGGGGATGGAACCCAGGGGCATTCTACCTCTGAGCTACACCCCAGCCCTATTTTATTCTTTTATTTTGAAACAGGGTCTCACTAAGTTGCGGAGGGCCTCACTAAGTAGCTGAGGCTAGTCACAAACATGGATCCTCCTGTCTCAGCCTTCCAAGTACTGGGATTACAAGCGTGCGCCACCACACCCAGCTGTATTACACTATTTCTGAAAGTGAAATCGAATGATGAAAAGAGGGTGCCACCCCACAAAGAACCTTTGGTGTTGTTCCTTCTGAACAGGACCTGGCCACAGTAATTCTGTCTCTTGTAGTCTTTTAAGTCTGGTAATTTGCAGTGGCTACTCCTAGTGCTAGGAGCTGTGGGTATGTGAAGAGAAGGTGGAAGCCGGGCATGGTGGTGCACGCTTGTAATCCCTGTACTTGGGAGGCTGAGACAGGAGGATCCAGGTTCCCGGCCAGCCTCAGCTACTTAGGCCCTCCGCAACTTAGTGAGACCCTGTTTCAAAATAAAGTATAAAAAATAGGGCTGGGGGTGGAGCTCGGAGGTAGAACGCCCCTGGGTTCAATCCCCAGTACCGGGAAAAAAAAAAAAGAGAAGGTGGAACAGTAAACACAGGATTGCACTGGTAACAGTTCTGATTAAATAAGTCAATATAAATTGACTGATAAATTTTCTTGGTCAAAACCAATCTGAGTGGGAAGAAAGCCACATGTGGGTTGTAACTTGAAGAGTAAAAAGGTGAAAAGGCAGTGTGTCTCAACACCTCCAGCAAACTACCATCATCTGTGCTCTTCCTCCTATCCCTAAGGAAACTTTTCCTTGGTGTGGTATACACAGTTTCATTGCTTCTCAGTGCAGGCAAATTGAATCCATCTTGTCAGTTAACAGAAGACCTCATTCAAAATACCTAGTGTTTTGTTTGTTTTGGTTCTGGGGATTGATCCCAAGGGCATTATACCTCCAAGATACACTCCAGACCTTTTTATTTTTTATTTTGAAACAGGGTCTTGATAAGTTGCTGAGGCTGGCCTGGCCCTGGCCTGGAACTTGTAATCCTCCTCTCTCAGCCTTCTAAATCTTCAGATTACAGGCCAATATACCTAGTTATTAAGCAGGATGGAGTAGCAGTTTGAAAATACTAACATTAGGAAATTCACGTAATCAAGAGTCCTGTTTTTTTCAGTTACTAAGAGACTGCTATGTTTACCAAAGCTCTCACCCTGATAAGAGGGTGTAAAGATTAAAGACTGCCTATGGGAAGCTCAGACAGGAGGACCACAGGTTTATTTTTGTGTGTGTGTGTGGTACTAAGGATTGAACCCAGGGGCATTCTACCTCTGAGCTACACCCTCAGCCCTATTTTTATTTTTATTTTGAAACAGGGTCTCACTAGGTTAACGAGAGTCTCACTACTTGCTGAGGCTGTCCTCGAACTTGCGATCCTCTTGTCTCAGCCTCCCAAGTACTGTGCCACCACGACCGGCAAGACCAAGGTTTTGAGGACAGCCTCAGCAAAATATTACGAGACTGCTATGTTCACTAAAGGTCTCACCCTGATAATGGGGAGTAACGATTAAAGACTAAGCCGGCGTGGTGGTACACACCTGTAATCCCAGTACTTGGGAGGCTGAGACAGGAGGATCGCAGTTGGAAGTCAGCCTCAGCAATTTATGGAGGCTGTCGACAACTTAGTGTTCGGAAACTGTTTCCAAGTAAAAAATAAAATAGGGCTTGGGGTGTAGCTCAGAGGTAGAATGTCCCTGAGTTCAATCCCAGTGCAAAAAATAAAAAATAAAAAATAAAGAAAGAAAGACTGATTAAAGACTGCCTAGATACCAGGAAAGCACAGGAACTAATCTAAATTTCCACGGATTCCAACTCACTTTACGTTAATTTGCTAATTCTCCTAATCCCCGCGGTCGGAGTACTCCATCGGCAAAGGTGCTCAGGACTTTATTAGGCGTGGGCAAGTAAGTGGGAGCAGCGCTACTGTCGTTGCCCTGCTGTCTTCTCAGTACTCCGCTCACTGCTTCTCACATCACCAGCCTGTATCTTTCTACAGCTTCGGGGAACATCTTTCAAACTCCAGTTCCCAGGCCCCTTGGTCCTCTAAGGCCCTGCACATCTGTCTCCAGTCTCCTCGTCTCCGACATCCCCATCTAGCTGGGTCGGCTTCTCCCATTTCTACCTCCGTCCGTCCGTGACAGCAACGCTACTCACCTAAGCCCCATATTCTCATATCCCTCGGGGCCCAGCCCGGCCGCTCACCTGGTCCTCGCCCCGCAACCGTGGCCGGCCCCCCGGCAGCCCGTCGCCCTCCTCGATGGTGGGGTCCCCGGGTCCCTCGTAGCCCAGGACGTGAGGGCAGCCGCGGAAGGCGAAGTCCTCGAGCTCGCGCAGGAGGCGCTGCTGCTCCGCCGGCGCTCCGCGCACCACCTGGCGCAGGCGGAACTGCACCTGCGCGAAGTGCGAGGACAGGGCGAGCAGAGCCGAGTCCAGCCGCCGCCGCTCGGCCCTCAGCCGCCGCAGCGTCCGGCTGGGCGAGTCCGGCGGGGAGCCCGGGGCCGCGCCGGGTTCCTCGGCCGCTGCCTCTTCACAAAACGCAGCCGCCCCATGCCCGGCCTCGGCCACCGCCCCCACCGGGGCCCAGCGCACCGCCTCGCACGGCGGCAGCGACTCCTCTTCCTCCTCCTCTTCGTCCCTCGCCTTTGGCCCAACGGCCACCTCCACCGTTACCGGCGCCGCAGCAGCCTCCACAGCCGCCATCTTTTCCGGAAACGCCGCCGTGCGTCAGGCGTGCCCCTTGCTGCCATGGCAACGGCGCGCTGGCCGGGCAACCCGGAGCGGCGGTGGGCGGGCTTGCAGGTCTGGCTGTCGGGTAGGCTGGTCTCGCTGGAGACTTTATTCTGGACATTTTTGTTTTTGAGCGCCTATTCTGAATTAGGCACAAAGTATTGAGCGTTGGAGAAAGTATTGAGGTGAATGAGGCCGGGGATATGTGTTTCCGTGTGTATGGAGTCTAGGATAGCCCCTTGCCCTGGTCCTAGCGGATTAGGGTGGTCTATTCCTTATCTGTACATTTCTGGAGACCCGGAGAGGTGAAGGGCTGCAAGGATTAACCTCTCCCAGAGTCCCTTCAGAGTACGGATCCCTAGTCTATGAAGCAAGTTCCCCTCCCTCTCAGCCCTTCCCTTGACCATATAAGGAGAGGCAGCTGCTGGGGGCGTCCCCAGGATCTAAAGATAGAGGCCCTTGCCTTGGACTCCAAATGCCACTGGGCATCTGGAGCCGCCATGGCACGGTGAGTGTTTCCGCGGTGGTACTCCCTCACCCCTCCGCTCATGTCTTCCGAGCACTCCAGGTTCTGTGAGGCCCTATGGGAGCCCCAGACCCCAGGTCTCTGTAACTGTGGGGTGAGGGGAGTTGTGATCTGGATGTTCCCCCTCTAATTCCCTACCTCCCTAGTCTTGCACTTTCGATTCTCCCCAGGTTCAACTTCACCACATCCACCCACTCCCTTCACTCCTTTCCACCCTCTTCTGTTTCATTTAGCTCCACTTTGACAGGACGGTGGCACCACGCATCCCTATATTGTTCCCTCCCTCCATCTTTCCCAACTGCCCTCAGTCTTTGCTCCCCCACCCCTATGAAGCCCCACCTCCACTCCTCTTCAGGCAGCACGCCAAGACCCTGTGGTACGACAGGCCCAAGTATGTGTTCATGGAGTTTTGTGTTGAGGACAGCACCGATGTCCAGGTGCTCCTTGAAGATCACCGCATTGTCTTCAGGTAATGGTCTGCCCCTCTGGAGGGCCTGGCTTCCCAGGAACTTCCCATTTTCCCAATGACTCCCCCACCCCCAAGTCTCCCACACTCCTCAGCATCATTATCTCCTCAGCTGCAAGAATAGCGATGGAGTGGAGCTGTACAATGAGATTGAGTTCTATGCCAAAGTGAACTCCAAGGTGAGGGTGGGGAGGAACCGTGAGGTCTGGGTGGAAAAGCAGCCCAGGGAGGCTGGAGATACATTCTAAAACTCTAAGAATGAGGCTCTATCTGGCAGGACTCCCAGGATAAACGCTCTGGCCGCTCCATTACTTGCTTTGTGAGGAAATGGAAGGAGAAGGTGGCTTGGCCTCGGCTCACCAAGGAGGATATCAAGGTGAGTGTGTGGGGAGTGGCCTGTCCCCTCCCTGCTCTCTATCCAGGTAGCCAGGTACCTAAGTTAGCTCTGGGATTCTTTACCTCCTTTCCAGCCAGTATTCAGTAACTCACCAGATCCTGCTTATTTTACCTTCTTTTTTTTTTTTTTTTGCTACTGGGGATTGAACCCGGGGGCATTCTACCTCCGAGCTACACCCCCAGCCCTATTTTTTTCTTTCTTTTGAAACAGGGTCTCACTAAGTTGCGGAGGGCTTCACTAAGTAGCTGAGGCTGGCTGTGAACCCATATCCTCCTATCTCAGCCTCCCAAGTACTGGGATTACAAGAGTGCGCTACCACGCCCGTCTTTTACCTTCTAAATATTCTTGAATCCATTACTTCATTTCTTTTTTTTTTTTTTTTTT
>PVJS01053894.1:0-13139 GCA_004027185.1 Glis glis
TTTTTTTGCAGTACCAGGGATTGAACGCAGGGGCGTTCTACCTCCGCGCTACACCCCCGACCCTATTTTTTATACTTTATTTTGAAACCGGGTCTCACGAAGTTGCGGAGGGCCTCACTAAGGAGAGAGAGAGAGAGAGACCAGGAGAGAGAGAGAGAGAGAGCGCGCGAGAGAGCTGAGGCTGGCCGCGAACCCGGATCCTCCGGTCTCCACCTCCCAAAGTACTGGGATTACAAGCGTGCGCCACCACGCCCGGCTCTCACCCTTTTCTTTTTCTCATGAGCTCCTGCTCACCCTTTAAGACCCAGGCCAGGCATCACCTCCTCTGGAAAGCCCTCCTGCCATTGTGCTAGGAAGCCACCATTCATTCGGCACCTACCCTACAGTAGGACAATGATCTGGCTCCCCTAGGGCATAAGCTGTTCCCAGAGAGTATCCTTGGGGTCCCCAGCACCCACCACAAGGCCCAACACCACCAATAGATAATGGAGGGGCAGCACCCAGGAGCGACGCCCGGCGGCTGCGGTCCTGTGTTGCCCACGATGCCCACACATCTTTGGTTTGGGCGGAGGGGGCGGGGGGGGGAGCTTTCTGCAAACGGCCAACTGGTAACCAAACCCACGTCGTTTCTAAAACTAGGGCACAGGAGAGAAACGGGAACAGCAGAATTGTCCCCAAATAGAACTGTGGCTCATCTGGTTCCGGGGCCTTCGGGAACACCTGGCAGGGTGGGGGAGGGGAGAGCAGGCATTGCTCCCAGGGCTGGGGAAGGATGGAGCTGGAGGGCAGAGGCCAGCGCAGTCAGCTCCGGCAGCATCCGTCCTGCTCAGGGCCAGCCCAAATCCTGGGGTGGGGCCCTCCCACCTAAGCCACCCAGCCACAGAGTGCCCTAAACTGTCCCAGCCCCAGGTCTTTGTTCCCCCTTCCTGCCAGTCAGATCCTGCCCATCCTTATAATCTCGACCACTGCCGGTTAACCGGGACACTTGCTAGCAGCCGAGCGTGGGCAGACACGTGGGGAGAATGAGCTGGCAAGTCTTCCTAACAGCCCCTGAGGAGAACCTCCTGCCCCATCTCACAGATGGGAAATCAAGTTCATAAAGAGAAGCCATAGCCAGGCGTGGTGGCGCACGCTTGTAATCCCAGTACTTGGAAGGCTGAGACAGGAGGATCGCAAGCTCAAAACCAGCCTCAGCAATTTAGCGAGGCTCTCAGCAACCTAGTGAGAACTTGTTCCCAAATAAGAAATAAAATTGGGCTGGGGGTGTAGCTTGGAGGTAGAAAGCCGCTGGGTTCAATCCCCAGTATCAGAGAGAGAGAGAGAGAGAGAGAGAGAGAAAGAGAGAGAGAGAGAGAGAGAGAGAGAGAGGCAATTAGCCAGGCGTGGTAGTGCACACCTGTAATCCCAGTACTTGGGAGGCTGAGACAGGAAGGAGGATCTCGGCCAGCCTCAGCAACTTAGTGAGACCCTCAGCAATTTAGCAAGACCCTGTTTCAAAATAAAAAATAAAAAAGACTGGAGGTGTAGCTCAGAGGTAGAATGCCCCTGGGTTCAAGTCCCAGTAAAGAGAGAAGCCCTAAGAGAGGGGGCTTCACCACCCCCGAGAGAGAAGCCCATTTGCCCAGGGCATACAGCAGAGGAGGCAGGCTGACCGGCGGTGCGGTGTGGTGGGAGCCACAGCCCAGGGCCCAGGAGGCCTGGCAGAGCTCGGCCGATAACCAGGCCAGGCCTGGAGATCTGGCACGGCTCAAGACAAAGTCCACAGGAGCTCCTACCTGTCCTCCTTGACCCCCACCCTGCCTAGGGTGGTGACCTGAGGAGCCACTTCAGTGACATGTGCTAGAACTCTCTAGCCAGGTGTGGAGGTGCACACTTGGATCCCAGAGACTGGGAAGGCTGAGGCAGGAGGATCACAAGTTCAAGGCCAGCTTGCTAATTTAGCAAGATCCTGTCTCAGCCTCCCAAGTACATGGTGGCACACACCTATAATACAGTTCTTAGGAGGCTGAGACAGGAGGATCACAGGTTCAAAGACAGCCCCAGCAATTTAGTGAGATCCTCATCAACCTAGGAGAACCCCATTTCAAAATAAAAACTAAAAAGAGCTGGGGGTGTAGCTCGGAGGTAGAATGCCTCTGGGTTCAATCCCTGATCCAAAAAACAAAAATAAATAAAAAGGGCTGGGGATGTGGCCTGGTAGTAGAGCACTTGCCTACCAGGCCCCGGGTTCAATCCCCAGCACTGCAAAGAAACAAACAAAAAGCCAGGCGTGGCAGCGCAGGGCTGTCATCCCAGTACTTGGGAGGCTGAGACAGAAGGATCTCAGGTTCAAGGTCAGTGCACAGTAATTTAAGGAGACTGTGTTTCAAAATAAAACATAAAATAGGGCTGGGGGTGGAGCTCGGAGGCAGAAGGCCCCTGAGTTCAACCCCAGTTCCTCAGTGTGCACGACCAGGGCACAGAGCAGAGACTTGAGTCCTGGAACTCGCTCCTTGCAGCTGTTTGCTGAGTGCGGCCCCAGGGCCAGGCCTCGAGCTAGGTGGCTAGGTGGTTATGTAGTGATCATCTGATCTTTCTGACAACTCCAAGGTGGACACTGGATAAGGAAACTGAGGCTCAGTGAGGGGAGGCTCTGTGCCAAAGCCTAGGGCGGCCCCAGGTCACAGAGGCTTCCTCCAGACTAAAGGCGGGAAACTGAGCCCTCCGCTGAGCCCCTTCCCAATTCTATGCCTCAGTTTCCCCTCAGTTTCCAGAGGAACGTGCCCTAGAAGCCTTCTGTCGTGACACACCACTGTGGCCTGGAGGGCGCTGCTCCCTCACCCGGAACCTCAGTCTCCCCATCTGGCAAATGGGCTGTCGTTCCTTCCTCCCTCCCCAGGTCGGTACGAATCATAATAAAACATCAGTTCACATCTACTGAGCCCTGACCACGGCTGACACTGCCCAGGGAATCAGGCCCAGTGCCTCAGCCGAGCTCGGAATAGCCCATGACGAGGCTGCCATTAGGAAGCGGTGGGAGAACAGAGGCAGCAAGAGGCGATCTCACCCCCAAGACCACGCGGCAGCAGGAGATGGAGAAGTGCCCAGGGGAGAGGGCGGGGCGGGGGTCAGGCATGGGCAGGGAAGGGCTCAGGCCAGAAGAGGCAGGGCCTCGGGAGACCCTGAGTTCAATTCCACACCCCATATGACCTCGGGCAAGTCCCTCTGTCCCCTGGGTCTTTGCTTCTCTGGGGAAATGGGGCCAGAGGACTACCCTGCAGGGATGCTGTGAGCACGAGCCAGCCCTCTGCCTGGCACGGAGCAAGGGCTCAACTCTATGCTGCAGACACAAACCGCTACTGAAGGAACCCAAGGGCGGCCCCCTGGTGCCCTGCTCCCACAGACCCTGGGCGTGTCTGATCTCTGTGCAGAAAGGGTGGACAGGAGATACAATCTGCCTCTTATCCTCCAGGCTCTGCCCCTTCAGTGCTGTGCCACCTCAGACAAGTCACTCAGCCTCTCTGAGCTGTTGAATCCTTTTGACAATAAGTCAAAGCCTTCATGGAGCCCTGGAGAGACTGGAGATTTGGTGGGGGAGGCCCATCCCAGTGCCCAAGCAGAGAGGCCAGAGTTTCCTCACCTACCAAATGAAGATGATTATGGCAGTTCTGCCTCCCTCCCAGCCCTGCTGGGAACTGCTTTGTAAACTGTAGAGTGCTGCACCCTTAGGAGTGATAATCACCACATATTCTTGCATCTATGGCAGCAAGTGCCGGAGCCAGGAGGGAGAGTGGCAGGGGCAGGGAGGGAAGCTTGAAGGCTTCTGGGGTCAGGGGTGCCTCGGTCACAGAAGGGCAGGGAGAAGGAGGGCCACCAGGCAGTGGGACCTGCAGAAGGAAAGGCACAGCAGCTGGCCACCCAGGCCACCAAGAAGATGGCCAGTGGCTCTGAGAGGCTGCAGGGTCACCTGTGTGACAGGGAAACACGGGAGATGACGGGGGCGGCCCAGACCCACAGCACCTCCGGGGGCCCTTGCTGTGTGGCTGGAGCCATCCCTACCCCTCTCTGAGCCCCTGCTGCCTCCCCAAGAAGTAAGGGCAGGGACAGCGCCTGCCTCTCCGTACCCAACGCTCAGATGCCTTTGAAGAGACGGGGCCATTTAGCCAGGGGCCGAACACCAGGGTGAGGTCCCGGGCGCTGGGATGCCTGGCAGGTCACAGGCCAGCAAGGGCTGGGGCAGGAGCCAGGCTCAGGAAGGCTGCATGGGGCTGGCGGCTGCCAATCGATCCTCCAGCCACCAAGCTTGCCTGTCTAGCTAACCTTCCCCCACTCCCTGCGCCAACTACTGACCAAGGCGGCTGGCCACAGCCCTGGGGATTCCCAGATCAATGGACTGCCCAGGCCCAGAATTCCTGCCCCAGCAGGGAATTACCTTCCCAACAGCAGCCACTTGTAAACAGCAAGCGCTTACTGTGTGCAGGCCCAAACGCTCGGCACGCTCTGGCCCATCTGACCCTCATACCACTGTGCCAAAGCTGGTGCTGGCACTGTTGTTCCCATTTCATGGAAGGGGAAACTGAGGCTCAGAGCAGTCATCTTCCCACAATCGTACCCAGCAAACAAGTGGCCAAGCCAGGATTAAAACCTAGAGTCAACTGGCTCCCGAGCGCCTGCTCCTTCCACTATGCCGCTAGCACCCGGGAGCGCCCGCGATCCCAGGACTCCAGGTCTGAATGGAAACCCACCAGCCACAGCTGCAAGCCCAGAGGGCCAGGCTCACCTGCCCCCCAGCACCGCACCCACCCTCCACCTGGAAGAGACACCAGTCACCCTGAGTAGGTCACACTCAGGAGGAATCAGACAACAAAAGTCTGGGCTCGTTCTTCCCTTGCTGGGTGACTGTGGCCCCAGTCCTTAGCCTCTCTGAGTCTCAGTCTCTTCTTCCGAGCTGTAAGTTTCGCCCACCCCCAGGATGGGGCAACCAGCTTGGGGGGGCACAACATGAGGATATCAACATCAAAGTAAAGTCAAGGCCACAATTTTGGACAAAGCCGCCTGAGAGAAGCTAATCAGGCCTTGACAGAAGGCCAGGCTTCCTGATGCCTCTCCAAGCCTGTTTCCAGCCCCCCGCATCCGGATCCTGCTCGTGCTGGGCTCACCACCCAGCGGGTTCAAGGGTTCCAAAGGACCAGTTCCTACAGTCCCCAACAGCTCCATGGCTGCCCGCCCCGGCCTGGGCACCACCAGCCCCACGAGACACCACAGAGGACTCAGCAGGGCCTCCCCCTGTGGAAGTCCCCAGCCAGGGTCCTGTCCCTGAGCCGAAGTGCAAGGAACCCACACTGCACAGATGAGGAAACTGAGGCCCAGGACGGGAGGGGACTAGGCCAAGACCAGTCAACTTCTCCTCCCTTCTAGCTTCTCCTTTTATTCTGGAACTTCTCTGCATAGTTCTAGGGGGACGGAAGACAGAAGGGACCAAGGTCAGGGGAAGTCACTCACTCAAGGTCAAGGTCAGTTTTCTCCCAGCATGGACGATTTGCCCTGGGTTTTTCTGGCCTTATTTGCCCCATAGTTAAAAGAGCAGTCTGAATAGATCAGGAACAACATACAACACTCTCTAACTCTCTGCCCGTGGCAGACATGACTAATCTATCACAGTACTCTTTCCCATGAAGCCAAGACCAGACCTCAGAATGCTTCCTGGCACAGCACTTTGGGGTCTATAGGAAGTGAGTACCAGGCCCAAATGGACTGGGTAATAACTGAGCCCAAGGAGGGAAGGGAAGGGAAAGGAGAAAGAAAGGTATAAAATTTACTGGATATAGCCGGGCGTGGTGGCACACACTTGTAATCCCAGTACTTGGGAGGCTGAGACAGGAGGATCGCAGGTTCATGGCCAGCCTCAGCAAATTAGTGAGGCCCTCCACAACTTAGTGAGACCCTGTTTCAAAATAAAGAATAAAAAAAAAATAGGGCTGGGGTGTAGCTCAGAGGTAGAATGCCCCTGGGTTCCATACCCAGTACCACCAAAAAAAAAAAAAAAAAAAGATTTACTGGACATAGGCACTGGGATTACCTTAGCAGATTTAACCCTCCCTAGGGAGGTGGGCAGAGGCCGAGGCTCAGAGAAGCTGAGTGACTTGGCTTTGAACTTGCCACGGGAAGGCCCCACTTGGTCTCCCTCCTTTGGCCCTACTAGGTGCACGCCCTGCCCTCATTTTATGATTTCAGAAACTCGTTCATTGGAAGGGGCATCAGCTGCCAGGAAAGGCGGGGCCTCCGCTACAGACTAGCTCTCCCCCACCCTGTTTATTGAGCACCTAATTTATGCCAAGCACATTATTTCTGTCCTCTTGAGGCATCCTGGGAACCATGACTTGCTGCCCCACTTATTGGATGAGGAAACTGAGCCCCCTCCAGGGGAAGTGCCCCCCCTCAGCTCAAGTGGAAACCAGAGAGGTTTCCCAGGCAGATAAGGGGGTGGGGGCAGCAGGGGTGAAATAAAGAGCTGTGGGAGCCTGCAGGGAGATAGAGCAGGGACCTCGAGGACAGGAAATGAGGCTCTGGCCAAAGTCAGGGGGGCCAGGTCTATGGCCTACAGGGGCCTGGGAGCTCAGCCGGATTCAAAGCTCCTAGTACATAGCAGGTGCTCAGTACGGCACCATGGGTGCTCATATGTAGGCAGGTTTGGGGAAACAGAGTCAACTGAGGACCGGGGGTGAGTGGGAGAGGTCTATCATCAGGCCACTGGCCACTAGGAATGGACCAGGAGTCCAGAGCCCCACAGCCTGGGCCCAGCCTGACCTGGGAGGTCCTAGGCATGTGGTTCCTCCTCTCCACACAGCTCCTGGCTATTCACATCTGGAAACTGTGACCAATCTCACCTATGGCCGGCTAGATCCATGGTCTCTCCGCAGTTCAGCCTTCTCCCACACAGAGAGGGCACAGAGAGGGCAAGATGGGGCTCAGGGTCACCCAGCACACTGGTGACCTTAGCTGCCAACATCCTAGACAGGCCCTGCCCACCTGGCACTTTCAGACTCAGTGAGATCATCCACTCCAGGCCATGGCAGTACAGCTGGCAAGGCCATACCCAGAGACGCCACTGACATGACCAACGTAACACAGGCACTGGGCACACAGCCTTCCTTTATCCTAACCCAAAAGGGGATACAGATTGCCCCATGTTCAAGAAGAAACTACTCAGAAAGCCAGAGCAAGTGAGACAATCAGACCTCGAGCCCAGGCCCATCTGATCTGCAGCCCTTGCTGCTCCTTTGGTCTCCAACTCTCCGCTGACCCTTCCCGTCCTCACCTCACTCCCAGCTCCCAACCACCCTGCATCACGCTTCCCTAACCCCTGGCCCTCGCTTCTCAAGCCTTCTGCTGCTGAACTCCTACTCTCCCTTTAAAACCCAACCCACATGCCTCCTCCTCTGGGACCTGAAAGGCCCCACAGAATGCTGGAGTCCAGCCCACACATCTATCTCCATCAGGTACCTTGGTCAGCTCTGTATCCCTGGCCTCCAGCACGAGGCTGTTCACCAACGGAAAGATGGAGGCCACAATCCTCTCCCAGGCCTCCAGGCCCTCACATGGCCCAGCCTGGCTGATAAGATGGCCTCCCTTCACCTCTCACCCTCACCTCAGGGCCTCTGCACAGGGGCTTCCCTCTGCGGGGCGCGCCCTTCCCCTGACTTCGTGCTGGTCAACTCCTCCTGGTTTTGTCGCCATTCCTCTGCACCCCAGGCCTCTCTGCAGCGGTACCGCCTCAGCGATTATATACGTGCATTTATCTGGCAACGTGTTTGCTACTTGGCTCGCCCTCCTTCTCATTTCTGGGAGGTCAGGAACCTCTCCGCAAGTGCCTCCATGCCAGCCACTGCCTACAATCAACGGGACAGGAGGGCAGAAAGTCTCCCTTTCACTGCTGTCTCGTATTCCTGGCGGGCTGAGTGGCTGCTCCCCCAGCTCAGGACCACCCGCCGCCCCCACTGCCGACCCGTGGGACACTGCCTAGCCGAGTTCAAAGCTCCCATGCATACGAGGTGCTCCACACAGGGTCACGTGCTTGTATCTAGGCAGGTTTGGGGATCCACAGTCAGCAGAGAACCACAAGGGAGAGCGGGCCACTGAGCCCCGTCCTCCCCGGTTCCCACAGTGTGGGGAGCTAGCTTTCCCCCTCCCCAACCCAGGTGAAAATCAGGGAGGAAACCAAGTAGGAGCGGCTGGGGGAGCAGCCAGGGGACAGGAGAGGCGGGAAGGGCAGGAGCGGACACACCCTCCGAGGGGAGGGTGCTCCTGGCAGGGATGCCACCAGGCCAGGCGCACAGGAGGGCCCAGGCGGGCGGTCAGCTGAGAGGGTGACACACTGTAAGTCACTGCCCCGGGGGGGGGGGGGAAGATCCCATCACCAAGGCACAGAAGAGCCTCGTGGCTCCCGTCAATCACTGGGCAGTAGAGTCCCGCCAACCCAGCCCTGCGCCTTCCCATGTGGGCCGCCACCGCTGTCACTAGGGGGTTTGAAGGCAGCCCGGCTGGGGTCTCTGAGGTCAAGGCTCCAATTCCAGCTTCACAGTGTGGCCTTGGCGTCATGTCCCTTCTAAGCCTCAGTTTTCCCCTCAGTAAACCAAGAATGAGCAAGAGACCCGCCTCCTGGAAAGTGTTCTGAGATGCCAGCGGCTACTGCTATCATTCTATCACCAAAGTGAAGCCGGAGGGAGCTGGCCACTGCCTAAGGCCACGAGCTGCGGGCAGCAGGAGGGTGCCTGGCTGCTTCTTTCTCAAGGGGTTCTGGGATCCACCAACCCACTCCTTCTCCACCACAACCAGCGATCCCACCTCCCGGCCATCTGAGGCAACTCGTCCAGTGCAGGATTCATTTATTGAGCACCTACTACATGCCAGTCTCTGGATGAAGGAGCACATAGCATCTTTGCCAGAGGATCCCCATTGCACACATGGGGACTCAGAGAATCAGTCCCTTGGCTCCCATCACCAGTGAAACAAGAAACTTAGGTGTCCTGATTCCCCAGTCAGGGGACTGAGAAGAGGGTCAGCAACAGGGCCAGCCTGGCCTCACCCCAGATACCCAGCGACCCTGCTCAAATGGACAGAGCCCTGAGGCTCTGGAAGCCCTGCCCAGAGAGCAGTCTGCCCTCTCCCAAGTCTGCCTGCGGGCCCCAGAGGCTGAACAGGGACCCCACAGGTGAGCCCCTTCCCTTTGACCCCACCCTCCCCCAGCCCGGCAATCCCCACCAGGCCCACTACCACTGATGGGGACCCTGGCTCAGAGTGGGCAGGCAGTTGCCTGAGGACACGCAGCACGGTAAGTGGTGGCCCCAGTGGGGACTCAAACTCACCCCCAGCCCTTGCCCAGGTAGGCAAGTGGACCTGGCCCAGTGGCGAAACCCCAAAACTTTTGCCAACTTCCAAGCCGGCCTGTCGCTGGGCCTGCTCAGGGACGGGGCTGGGGGCTTTGGGACCAGGCGCGGTCTGGCCCAGTCCCTTCCAGGCAGCAGCACCAGGCCCTGCCCGAGGCGAGGCCCCACGAGGGCGGGGAGGTCCTGGTGGCCTGGGCCCGGGCCTCGCCCCGGCGCCCCTCGGCGCGCCCTGCCACCCCCGCCCCACCTCCCACTCGGGCCGGGGAGCCGGGGAGCCGGGGAGCCGGGGTGCGGGCGGGGGCCGCGGCCGCAGGCGGCTCCGATGGGCTCCGAATAACGCTTTGGCCTAAACCTGGCCGGTGGGCCGCAGGGGAGGACGAGCCGAGGGTCCCGCGCCCGCCGCGCCCTCCCCGCCGCATCGCAACAAAAGGCCGCGCCGGAGGTCCCCGCGGCCACCGCACCCGGGAGGCGCGGGCGGGAGGGCGGCGGGCGCGGGGTCCGGGTCGGGGTCCGGGTCCGGGTGCGGGTGCGGGTGCGGCGGCGGCCGCGGGGCGGGGGCGCTCACCTGGGCCGCGGGGCGCACCGGCGACGGCCGCACGCGGGGGCGCAGCGCTGGCGGCCGGCGGGAGGGCAGACGGCGGCCTGGCCGCTCCGGCTCCCGGGCCGGAATGGATTCCAGGCCAGCCGGGAGAGACGGAGCGAGAGAGAAAGGGAGGAGGAGGCGGCGGCGGGAGGGGAGGAGGAGGAGGGAGCGCGAGCGGGAGGAGGGGCCCGCAGGCCGCGGGAGGAGGAGGAAGGAGGAAGCGCGCGACACGGATTCCCCGCCGGTGACCTGGGACGGACCCAGCGCCGCCGAGCCCGGGCCCGACCCCGCCTCCACGCCGCCCCCGGGAGCGCCGGCCGCAATGCCCGCCCGGCCCCAACCGCCCCCAGCGCGCCCCTCCACCGCCTGCAACCGTGCACCCAGGAGGCCTGCACCTGGCCAGGAGCCCTGCACCCTGCTCCACTTCAGGATTTAATCGAAACAGCTACCTGGGCTGGGTGGCCCATGATTATCTCCATTTTACAGGCGAGGAAACTGAGGCGCTGCCAAGAGCCAGGCCTTGACTTTGGCCTTGCCCCGAGTTTCTCAAAGTGGGGAACCAGGGCAGGAGAGATAGTGTGAGGAGGGGCAACATTGATTTCAATTGATATGGACTGTTTTGTTTTTGCTTTTGGTAGTAGGGATTGAACCCCGGGTATTCTACATCCAACCTACACCCCTGGTGATTTATTTTATTTTATTTTTTAATATTGGAACAGGGTCTCTCTTAAGTTGCTGAGAGTCTTGCTAAGTTGCTGAGGCTAGCCTTGAACCTGCGAGCCTCCTGTCTCAGCCTCCCAAGTACTGGGATTACGGGCGTAGGACACCACACCAGGCTTGATAGATGTTCATTTTAAGTGCATATGGAAAAAATATGAAAGTGGCAGCCAATGGGAAGTCGGTGTGTTGTGACCGTTCTGCTGAGGAGGGGGCTGAGGCCCGTATTGGCGTAGCAGGCACCCTTCCAAGTAAATGAAGTTGCTCGGTACTTCTGGACCCAGCAGGACAGGAAGTACAGCAGGGAAACAGACGGGACAGTGAGGAAATGCTGCCTCAGGCCACAAAGACTCCCTGCCCTCCCCTGCCCAAGTGCAGGGCTGCCTGTTGGGGGTGGGCGCCCACCTTGGCTCCTCAACCGTCCTCCTGGAATCACAGAGCAGGGAGAGGTGGCCTGGACCAGGCATGGTTCCACCACCTGCCTCCATGTTCCATACCATTTTACAGGTGCCAAAGTGTCACCAGGTCTAGGCTTCTCCCTGGACAGAGGTCCCTGCTGAGAGGAGCTAGGAGGAGCATCCTAGAAGATCAGAGACTGAAGCCTTAGGGTGCCATACACCTTCCAGGGAACCAGGATCGAGCAAGCTGTGGGCCAGAGGACCTGGGTTCACACCTAGGCTAGTCACTGCCCAGCTGTGTCCATCAGCTGGGCCTGCCCCACACCCTGTAAAACAGGCCTGAAGGTGGCCACAGAAGACTCCTGGGAAGGCTAAGCTGACAAGTGGGCAAGTGACCAAGGCCGTGTGCAAAGAACAGCAGCTCTTATGGTGACACACTGAGGCTGAGGGCCCTCGGGAAGGCCGCAGCAGAGCCATCCTGGCTGGTGGACTGGTGAAATGTCTGCGCTTGTTTGCAAGACTGGCTTAAAGATTAACCTCAGCCTCGCAAGAGTCAGGGCGGGCGGGGCTGGAGGAGCAGGTTTATCAGCCTCCATTCACTGCTGAGACACATCTCCTGGCCTTTACGGCCACCCTGGGCTGGGCTGGGGTGGATATTCTTCCATGAAGTGCTGGAGCTGACTCTTCCCACCTCGCAGGAACTGACTGTGCCCATCCGTTCTTCTCAACACTATATTCAATGACGTTGCGTTGGTAGCTTGACTTCAGCCATGGAGGGAGCATTTATACCTTGGAAATTGGCAAATACTACAAGCCTTTGTGTTCTCTTCCAGAGACCTAGTTACTCAGTATTTACCAGCATATCACTAGATTCATCCCCAGGAGTTCAACAGAAAGTTCTGGGCTTTTCTAGAGCTGTAATAATAGAGAGCTTAAAAGCACAGACTCTGAACCCACAGACCTAGGTTCAAGTCTCAGTTGCCACTTCCTACAGAGGTGACCTTGAGCTCGCCAATTCCCTGAGCCTCAGTATGCCGACCTGCAAAACGGGCAAGACCGCACGTCCCTCAGGTGAGGAGGAAGGAGGCGATGGACATTAGCAAGTGTGAGTCTTCACTGTTCACGCCCCTGCATGCTCCCAGGAGAGGGCACCGTAGACAGTATGGGCGCTGCGGGCACAGATGCAGCCTCCCCCCAGAGCACGGCTGACTCAGCCCCCTCAGCTGCTGAGGCGCTCAGAGGATGTGGCCAGCATGATGGTTTCATTATTAAGCTCTGGAAATGCTCTTTACTTTTAACCACCCCTCTGGGCCTTTGCTGGGGCTGCAACCCCCACCAGGAATGCCCACCCCCAGCTTCCCAGCCCCCGGCATGAACGCAACCTCCCCCAGGACATGCATCTCCACAAGCCTGACGGAGACACAACCAAGTGCATCTGGGTGTGTCTGTCCTGCCCTGAGAGCAGGGACTGTGGCCTGCTGTGCCCAGCCACTGACCAGTCGACAGGGGAGAACGCGCCAACTTGGATCCACAGACAAGAGTTCAAGTTCCAACTCTTCCCTTCACCAATATGTGACCTGCCTTCTCTGGGCCTCAGCTTACTCATCAGTAAAATGGGGATAACAACCCCACCACCTTCAGGATTATGCAGATTGGAGAGTTGCTGGTCTGGCCTGTGGACCAGTGACTCTATGTGTAATATTTTGCTTAAAAGTTTTTGTTTGAGCCAGGCATGGTGGTACACACATATAATCCCAGTACTTGGGAGTTGAGACAGGAGGATCATAGGTTGGAAGCCAGCCTCAGCAACTTAGTGAACCTGTCAGCAGCCTAGTGAAACTCTGTTTCAAAAAATAAATAAATACCCGGGTGTGGTGGTGCACGCTTGTAATCCCAGTACTTGGGAGGCTGAAACAGGAGGATCGCAGGTTAGCAGCCAGCCTCAGCTACTTAGTGAGGCTCTCCTCAACTTAGACCCTGTTCCAAAATAAAGAATAAAAAAATAGGGCCGGGCGTGGTGGCGCATGCTTGTAATCCCAGTACTTTGGGAGGCGGAGACCGGAGGATCTGGGTTCA
>PVJS01053895.1:0-13147 GCA_004027185.1 Glis glis
GAGAGAGAGAGAGAGCTGAGGCTGGCCGCAAACTTGGATCCTCCGGTCTCTGCCTCCCAAAGTACTGGGATTACAAGCGTGCGCCACCACGCCTAGCTATCCCAACCCTTTTTATTTTTTATTTTGAAACAGGGTCTTGTTAAGTTGCTGAGGCTGGCCTCAAACCTGCAATCCTCTTGTCTCAGCCTCCCAAGTACTGGGATTACAGACGTGTGCCACCATGCCCGGCTAAGAGAGGCATTTTTGAGACCTGCCAGGGGCCTTGCAGGGCTTGGGTTTTGAGCCAGGTGTGTGGGGGGGAGGAAGCAGATGTTGCCAGATACAGGTGTCAGTTATGTAGGAAATGTTCTTCGCAGACTGCTACTGTCTGTACTGAATATCGCCACAACACAAATCATGCCCGCTATGCGGGAATCCAACCCAGAATCACACAAACTAGACAAGCGTTCCACCGGTGAGCGACGGCCCCAGCCCTCAAATCCAAATCCCCCTTAGGTTCTTCCAGGCTCCTTCCCTTGGTTCCTCCCCTGAAAACAGCTCTCAGAAGCCTCCCTCAGTAGGGCACGGTGGCACACGTCTGTAATCCCGGTACTTGGGAGGCTGAGACAGGAGGATCCCAGATTCAAGGCCAGCCTCATCAACTTAGCAAGATCCTGTTCCTTTTTTTTTTTAGGGTACTGGGGATTGACCCCAGGGGCATTCTACCTCCAAGCTACACCCCCAGCCCCATTTTTTATTCTTTATTTTGAAACAGGGTCTTGCTAAGTTGCAGAGGGCCTCACTAAGTAGCTGAGGCTGACCGCGAACCTGCGATCCTCCTGTCTCAGCCTCCCAAGTACTGGGATTATAAGCGTGAGCCACCACGCCCGGCTAAGATCCTGTTTCAAAATAAAAAATAAAATAGGACTGGGGGTGTAGCTCAGAGGTCAATCCCCAACACCACAAAAACAAAAACCCAATAATAGCTCCTTGTTGCCAGTACACCCTCAATCCCAGCTACTCAGGAGGCTGAGACAGGAGGACCAAGTTCAAGACCAACCCGGGCAACATTACAAGACAAAATGAATAAATAAAACCTCCCTCTCCTGACCTTCCTTGTCTCCCTCTCTCCTGGTTAGTATCTAAGAAGCCCTGTTAGCCGGGCATGGTGGTGCACGCCTGTAATCACAGTACTTGGGAGGCTGAGACAGGAGGATCACAGTTTTGAGGACAACCTCAGCAATCTAGTGAGACTGTCCTTGAACCTGTGATCCTCCTGTCTCAGCCTCCCAAGCACTGGGATTACAGACATGCACCAAGCCTGGCTCAAGATATGACCTTTCTTTCTTTTTTTGTGGTACCGGGGATTGAACCCAGGGGAATTCTACCTCTGAGCTACATTCCCAGCCCTAGTTTTTATTCTTTATTTTGAAACAACAGGGTCTCACTAAGTTGTAGAGGTCTCACTAAGTAGTTGAGGCTGGCCGCGAACCTGGATCCTCCTGTCTCAGCCTCCCAAGTATTGGGATTACAAGCATGCACCAAGCCTGGCTCAGGATATGACCTTTCTGACCCCCACTTCCTTGTCTGTAAAGTGGTGATAATAACAATGCCTACCTCCTCACATAATGAGGATTATATGACATGTTGTAAACAAAAGCTTAGCACGATGCCCAACATGTACTAAATGTTCACTAAATAAGGGCTATCATTATTATGGATACAGCCCAATTTTCCCTGGCTGGCTAGCTTGCTTGCTTGCTTGCTTGCTTGCTTTTAGCAGTCAGATCCCAAGAACTGCACAATATTTGTGGTCAATTAAACCTCCTAGGTAGTTTTACAAAATGTACAACCAAACAAGATCATCCCCATTGCACATTTTCTTTTTTCTTTCCTTTCTTTCTTTCTCTTTCTTTCTTTCTTTCTTTCTTTCTTTCTTTCTTTCTTTCTTTCTTCCTCCTCTCCTTCCTTTCATTCTTTTTTTGGAGGGGGGTGTTTTTTGGTACTGGGGATTAAACCCAGCAGCATTCTACCTCTGAGCTGTACCCCCAGCCATATATTTTTTTTTAATTTTGAAAATATGGGTCTCGCTAAGTTGAGACTGGCCTTGAACCAGCCATCCTCCCATCTCAGCCTCCCATGCCTGGCTGTGTGTGTGTGTGTGTGTGTGTGTGTGTGTGTGCGCGCGTGCACGCGCGCACTGGGGATTGAATTCAGAGGTGCTCTACCACTGAGCTACTGAGCCACATCCACAGCCCTTTTATTATTATTATTAGTAGTAGTAGTAGTAGTAGTAGTAGTAGTAGTGGGGATTGAACCCAGGGGCATTCCACTTCTGAGTTATATCCCCAGACCTTTTTTTTTTTTTTGAAACAGGGTCTATGTTGCTGATGGTCTAAGTTGCTGAAGCTGACATCAAACCTGCAATCTTCCTGTCTCAGCCTCTCAAGAAGTAGTATTATAGAATTATACTACTGTGTCCAGCCCTTTTTTTTAAATTTTATTTATTTACTTATCTTTTTTATGGTACTGGGGATTGAACCCAGGGTTGTTCTACCTCTGAGCTACACCCCCAGCCCTTTTTATTTTTTATTTGGAAACAGGGTCTCCCTAAGTTGCTGAGGCTGTCCTCAAACCTGTGATCCTCCTGTCTCAGCCTCCCAAGTACTGGGATTACAGGCGTGTGCCACCAGGCCTGCCTTTATTTTCAGACAAGAGTTGCCTAGGGTAGCCTCAAACTTGGAATCCTTCTCCCTCAGCCTCCCGAGTCCCTGGGATTACAGTTGCTTGCCACCATGCCGGGTTAATTGTCTCTAATCTAAATATAGAGGTCGGGCGTGGTGGCACACGCTTGTAATCCCAGTACTTGGGAGGCTGAGACCAGAGGATCCGGGTTCACGGCCAGCCTCAGCTACTTAGTGAGGCCCTCCGCAACTTCGTGAGACCCGGTTTCAAAATAAAGTATAAAAAAATAGGGCCGGGGGTATAGCTCGGAGGTAGAACGCCACTGGGTTCAATCCCCGGTACGGCAAAAAAAAAAAAATTAATTAAATAAATAAATAAATATAGAACTTCACATGGGCATTTGAGAACTGGCATCTAGCTTATCCCCACCAGGTGCTGCAGGATCTTGAGGTTTTATATCTTGAATAGTGATATTAGCATTTTCTCCCCCCCCCATCTCTTTCTCATTCATGCATGGTACTGGGGATTGACCCATGGAGCATTCTACCTCCGAGCTACACCCCCAGTTCTATTTATTTATTTATTTTTTATTTTGAGACAGGTTTTTGCTAAATTACCGTGGCGCTGACCTTGAACCTGTGATCCTCCTGTCTTAGTCTCCCAGGTACTGGGATTACAGGCGTGTGCCACTGTGCCTGTTAGAAAGCAGTACCATTATCCCAGTTTTATAGGAAACTTTGGCTTGGAAGTGGTAAATCATGTGTCTAAGATCACAGAGCCAATGAGCAGAGGATCTGGGAGTTGAACCAACACAGACTCCGGGGATCACATTCTTTTCAAGTGCGTGTGTTTCCGTGGACGGAAACCCCCACATGCCAGGCTAAGCACTCACATTCTTAACCCCTTGCCACACCAGGTGCAGCTGAAGGGAGGTCCTTTGCAGATGTTGGATGCAACGTCTGCAAAGACATTCTGCAGCAGGCCTGGTGGCACATTCTTTCAATCCCAGTACTTGGGAGGCTGAGACAGGAGGATCGCAGGTTCTCGGCCAGCCTCAGCTACTTAGCGAGGCCTCTGCAAATAGTGAGACCCTGTTTCAAAATAAAGAACAAAAAAATAGGGCTGGGGATGTAGCTCGGAGGTAGAATGCCCTTGGGTTCAATCCCCAGATCTACATTAAAAAAAAAAAAGACATTCTGCGGCTGCCCACTCAACCTGGGTGCTTATGATGGGACCTGTGGCTCATGACAGAATCTTTGGAGAGGGGACCGCCTACAAGTTGAATGATTCCACGTCATTTGGTTTCCATCTTCCCCATCACTACTTCGTTCCTATTCGAATCCCGACACTTGTCACCATATCTGACACGAAGGAACTGCCCAAGAAATCCTTGTGGATTCCATGAGTCATAGACAAGAGAAGAAAAAGTAGAAAGTAGAAAGGACCAGGTAAAGAAAGAGGATAGGAGGAAGGAAGGGAAAGAGCTGGGACAGAGAAACGGGCGAAACTGAAAGGAGAGATGAAAGGCAGGGCTGGGAGGCGGTGGAGGAGAGAGATCACCATGCCCTGGCTCATTTGCTGTGAGAAGTTCAAGTTTCCCCAGCACCTCGATAGATGACCCTGGCCCCAGTCTTCACGCCAGAGTGTTTTCCCCAAGAGCTAGGGACCAGCCAGAAGCCACCCCTAGCCCTGCTGACCTCTCAGAAAGTGGGCTCTGGGCTCCGTCCCATCCTCGGAGCCTCAGTTTCCTGGTGTGGCCTCTGAGCTCAGTGCTACCTTCCTGCCCCACTTCCCCTTCCTGCCTCCGGGACCCCTAGCCAGGCCCCATGCATCACCTCCCTGCCAGCTCCCCAGAGGCAGAACTTTCCAGCATCCAGGCTGTTCCCGGTGCTCCGGGGCAGGGGCCCGGGGATCAGCTGTCCCTGACACCTTAGGCCTGTGCCACTCCGTTGACTCCGGGACTTTTACAGTCAATAACAACTTTCCCCTGTCCCCGGGGAGGTCACGCTCCAGCACCCCGCCACGAGGCTGGACCGGCCGGGCCATCGCTCCTGCTCGGGTTTCCCAGCCCTGGCCCGGGGCCCGCGCCTCCTCCGCTCCGGAAGGGCTGAGGTCGCCGCAACCCACTTTCGTACAACGGGTTCGGAGCCCGGCTGGGCCGCCGCGCTCCTGGACCTGGCCCGCGCACGAAGCAGGTACCGCTGACCCCACTTGTGGCGCGGAAAGGGAGTCTCCGGAGGTTAAGTGACTGGCCCGCGGTCTCCCGGCCCGGATCCCAGCCCGCGGCCACCACGCCCCGGGCGCGGTCCCCTCCCCCATGCGGGTCGCCGTCACCTGCAGCCCGTGCACCCCTGCAGCCCGTGCACCCCTGCAGCCCGTGCACCCCTGCAGCCCGTGCACCCCTGCAGCCCCTGCCCCTGCCCGGGACCCTCACCATGGCCGCGCCGCTCCTCGCCGCCCAGCCCCAGCGCCAGGGCCCGAGGAAGCCGAGGGCGGAGCGGGGGGCGCGCCTTCCGCCGGGGCGGCGACAAGGGGACAAATCGAAAGCGGCTGGCGACAGCGACCCGGGTCCGCGGGCGCCTCCTGCCCGGCCGCCGCCGGCGCCCGACTTCGGAGGATGCCAGCCCGCCTGGGGCTCTGGGGCTCTGCCCGAGCGCTGGCCGCCCCGGGCCTCTCTGGGGCGGCGTGGACACCGGGTGATGGGGTGCAGCTGGGAGTCTTTCACAAACTCAGCAGGCATCTGTGGGGGGCGGCCGTCAGGCAAGGTCCTAGGCGCAGGAGATGCCATAACCCGCAGGGGAGTCCCGCCTTGGTAAATTCAGGTGACCCATAACTAGAAACAGTCCCCCCATCCCTAAACTAGAAGGGTACACAACATTGAGAATACACTACACTGCGTGTTACTGAAATGTACTCTGTGTGTGTGTGTGTGTGTGTGTGTGTGTGTGTGTGTGGTGCTGGGGAGGGAACCCAGGGGCATTCTACCTTCAAGCTATACCCCAGCCCTATATTTTATTTTTTATTTGGAAACAGGGTCTCACAAAGTTGCTGAGAGCCTCGCTAAGTTTCCGAGGCTGGCTTCAAACCTATGATCCTCCTGTCTCAGCCTTCCAAGTACTGGGATTACAAGTGTGCAACACCACGCCCGGCATTAATTATATACTTTAAAATGTGCATGCACGCCTATAATTCCAGTACATGGGAGGCTGAGACAGGAGGATCTCAGGTTCGAAATTCAAAGCCAGACTCGGAAACTTAGCTAGACTCTCAGGAACTTAGTGAGACAGTTTCCAAACAAAAATAAAATAGGGCTGGGCATGTAGCTCGAAGGTAGAATGCCCCTGGGTTCCATTCCCAGCACCACATACATACATAAAAATAAGATGTGCATGCTTGTAATCCCAGTACTTGGGAGGCTGAGACAGGAGGATCCTAGGTTTGAGGCCAGCTTCAGCAGCTTAGTGAGACCCTGTTTCAAAATCAAAAGGGTTGGAGGTATAGAGATAGAACGCCCCTGGGTTTCAATCCCCAAAACCACACGCACACACATATGCAAAATGTAAATTGTATGTTCTCAGTAGGAACCTGCTGCTCAACCAGATGCTGCTGCATGGCCACCACTGTGGAGCTCCCTGAACCAAGTCTTCTCACGGCTGCAGAGAAATGATCAGTTCCCTGTCCTCCACCCACCCTGGACATCCCAAATGAGGCCCCTCTTTTTTTTTTTTTTTTTTTTTTTTGTGGTACCGGGGAATGAACCCAGGGGAATTCTACCTCCAGGCTACACCCCCAGCCCTATTTTTTATTCTTAATTTGAAACAGGGCCTCACTAAGTAGCTGAGGCTGGCCACAAACCCGGATCCTCTGGTCTCAGCCTCCCAAGTACTGGGATTACAAGCGTGTGCCACTACGCCCGGCTATGAGGCTCCTCTTGATCCAGGGATTGCGGGCTTCCCTCCCTGGGGCTGAGCTCTACTCCAGCCCTGAGTCCCAATCTTGGACCCCGCACCCAGGAATGCATGGAAAAAACAGGATGCGCAAGTTGGTGACAACCTGCCCTGGGGGTGTCATCATGTTTCCCCCTGCCTGGTGCAGAATCTGGAGTATGATTCTAGAGCCTGACTTCCAGTCTAGCCCCAAATCCTGTCTCTCAGCCAGGTGTGGTGGCACATGTTTGCAATCCCAGTACTTGGGAGACTGAGACAGGAGGATCGCAGGTTCAAGGACAGCCTCAGTAAGTAGTGAGACTCATCAACCTAGTAAGACCCTGTTTAAAAATTAAAAAAAAAAAACAAAGCCAGGCATGGTGGCGCACGCTTATAATCCCAGTACTTGGGAGACTGAGACAGGAAGATCGCAGGTTCGAAGCCAGCCTTGGCAATTTAGTGAGGCCCTCCACAACTTAGTGAGACCCTGTTTCCAAATAAGAAATAAAATTGGACTGGGGGTGTAGTTTAAAGGTAGAATACCCCTGGGTTCAATCCCCAGTACCACAAAAATAAATAAATAAATAAGGCTGGGGGGTATAGCTCAGAAGATAGATACCCCTGGGTTCAACCCCCAGCACCACCAAAAAGAAAAAAAAAATCCTGTCTCTCAACCCTGCCCTTTCTCCACTTCATCCCAACAGGTTGTTTCCAATTCTGAAGAGGCCGGAGGAGGAAACAGAGACAGAAATGGCAAGAACCCTCTCCACGAACCAAGGCAGCCCAGGCACTGGCAAGGGCCACAGCGGTGGAACCTGGCGGGGAGGAGGGAGGCAAGAAGACAGAAGGCTCATTGTGCAAGAGGGGAAGGCAGGTCATGGGCCCCGTCCTGTGACTCTCACTGTGCCCAGCCATGGGATGTGGGGGAGAGACGCTCGCCCCCTCCTGGCAGCTGAGACCCAGGGCTCCACTGAACCCCAGAAGGGAAGGGGCAGACAAAAGACAAACAGTAGCTTTTATTTTGAAACAGCATCTCACTACCTGCGATCCTCCTGTCTCAGCCTCCCAAGTGCTGAGTTTCTAAGTGTGCGCCACGGTGCCCAGTGTGAGACCCCGTTTCAAATTTTTAAAAAATCACCTGGGAGTGGGGGTGCACACCTGTAATCCCAGTACTTGGGAGGCTGAGACAGGAAGATCACAGGTTTGAGGTCAGCCTCAGCAACTTAGCGAGGCCCTCAGCAACTTACTGAGACCCTGTTTCAAAATAAAAAATAAGACTGGGAAGCTGGGCGTGATGGCCCACGCTTGTAATCCCAGTACTTGGGAGGCTGAGACAAGAGGATCCCAGGTTCGAGGACAGCCTAAGCAAGTAGTGAGACTCTCATCAACCTAGGGAGACCCTGTCTCAAAATAAGAATAAAACAGGGCTGGGGGTGTAGCTCGGAGGTAGAATGTCCCTGGGTTCAATCCCCAGTGCCACACACACACACACACAAAAAAGACTGGGGGTGTAGCTCAGAGGTAGAATGTCCTTGGGTTCAATCCCGAGCACCACAAAACAAACAAACAAAAATATAAAGGGGTAGGGTGTAGCTCTGAGGTAGAATGCCCCTGAGTTCAATCCCCAGCACCAAAAAGAAAGAAAAGAAAGACAAACAGAACACATGGAACTACCATAAAAGGAAAACCAGTGTAGTTCCCCCAACTTTTGGCTCTGGATTACAACAGGGCCATAGAGGAGAAATGCCAGCGGCAGAAGGGGCGGGAGGCGGGAGGCCCAAGGCCCAACCAGATCCTGACGCTCTGTCCAGCTAGGCTTCACGTCGCAGCAATGCTTCAGAAGAAAGGTAAGGGAGGGACATGGCAGGGCCCAGAGGGACACTTCATCCTGCATGCCACCAGAAGGTGTTGTGAAGATCTTGTTTTTGTGTGTGTGTGTCACTGGGGATTGAACCCAGGGGCGTTCTACCTCTGAGCTACACCCCCAGCCCTATTTTACTTTTTATTTTGAAACAGGGTCTCACAACCAGGTGTGGTGACGCACACCTATAATCCCAGTACCTGGGAGGCTGAGACAGGAGGAACACAGGTTTGAGGACAGCCTCAGCAAGTACTGAGACTCTCATCAACCTAGTGAGACTCTGTTTCCAAATAAAAATAAAATAGGGCTGGGGTATAGCTCGGAGGTAGAATGCCCCTGGGTTCAATCCTAAGGACCACCAAAAAAAAAAAAAAAAAAAAGAAAGAGTGAGTCTCGGTAAGTTGCAGAGGCTGGCTGCAAACCTGAGATCCTCCTGTCTCAGCCTCCCAGGTACTGGGATTATAGGCTCATGCCACGGCACCCAGCTGCTGTGAAGCTTTCGTATTTTCCTTATGCCAAGATCCCCCCAAAATTAATGTTCCTGACATCTGTGGCAAGGAGCAGAATAGGGAGGCTCCAGGAGACGGGCGGCCGAGGGAGGCTGGGAGGGAGGCTGGGAGGGAGAAAGCGCCTGGCACACGTAGAGTACTGGAAGGCCTTTATTGCCGCCGGCCACGACAGTTTCTCAGCCACACCCGGGGCCTCTAGGCTGCTCCCCCTGCTCTAAGGCCCCGCACAATGCAGCCACAGTCCAGCTCTCTCCTGCCAGGGGTCAAGGTACTCCCGGGGCACTCGATGTGGCAGAGGGGTCCCAGGGGGAACGAGCAGCATTCCTGTGGAGGAGGACAGGCAAGAGGGCCCCTCGGGTACCCATTACGAAGGGTTGCCTCCGAAGAGGAGGGCAGGGCGGGGGGCCCCCTAAGTGGGGATGGCGCCAGTGGCCAACAGAATGACGAAGAGGATGATGATGAAGACCACCACACAGATGATCGCGATCATCTTCACGTTCTTCCACCAGAACTTGCGCGCCACCTTCTGCGATGTCGTCTTGAAGTGCTCCGACTGTTGGGGACAAGGTGGCAGAGTGAGCGGACCCGCCCACCAGGGCCAGAGTGCAGACCAAAGCTGCTGTCTCCTCCTGCCTTGACAGACAGACCTTCCCAACAATCTGGCAGGCCAGATTCAAAGTTATCTATTTATTTACTTATTTATTTATGGTACTGGGGATTGAACCCAGGGGCATTCTGCCTCTGAGGTAAACCCCTCCCTTTTAATTTTTTTTATTTTGAAACATGGTCTCGCCAAGTTGCTGAGAGTCTCACTAAGTGACTGAGGCTGTCCTCGAACCTGCGATCCTCCTGTTTCAGCCTTCCAAGTCCTGGGATTATGGGCCTGCACCACTTCACCCAACAAGGTTTGAATTTAGAATTTGTGGGTTCCTGGGAATCCTCCACCAGAGTGTGGTGGGAGCCAGAAGTCCCCCTTCTCTCATACGCCTGCACTGTCATGCACACTGAAGGGTCTTTTTTTTTTTTGAGGTACTGGGGATTGAACCCAGGGGCATTCTACCTCTGAGCTATACCCCCAGCCCTATTTTTTTATTCTTTATTTGGAAACAGGGTCTCACTAAGTTGAGGAGGGCCTCACTAAG
Organism: Glis glis; assembly: GCA_004027185.1. Classification (NCBI taxonomy): domain Eukaryota; kingdom Metazoa; phylum Chordata; class Mammalia; order Rodentia; family Gliridae; genus Glis; species Glis glis. The sequence continues at coordinate 10,103 of PVJS01053895.1, forward strand.
TAGCTGAGGCTGGCCGTGAACCCAGATCCTCTGGTCTCAGCCTCCCAAATACTGGGATTACAAGCGTGAGCCACCATGCCCGGTTTGAAGGGTCTTTTGCACAAGCGACCCTAGCAGTGCAATCACCCTTGGGAGGGTGGGCTGGGAGCGAGCTGAGGCTGCAGACTCCAGGTAGATACGTCCCTGCCCCATGACTTCTGTCCCCTAGGCACTGTGGAAGCTGGAGGGAGGACTAGGGAAGGACAGGGGGTTGGAACTGGGGCAACTCCTCCTGCTCTCCCAACGCCAGCTGCAGACACTAAGTCTCCCTGGATCATGCAGCCAGGGAGAGATTACAGAAAGAGGCACCAAGTGTAGGGTGCGGTGGCGCACACCTGTCATCCCAGTACTTGGGAGGCTGAGATAGGAGGATCGCAGGTTCGAGGCCAGCCTGGTTTGAGGCCAGCCTGGCCAACTTAGTAAGACTGTGTTCCAAAATAAAAAAGGCTAAAAGCTGGGCATGGTGGTGCATGCTTGTAATCCCAGTACTTGGGAGGCTGAGACAGGAGGAGCACAGGTTTGAAGACAGCTTCAGCAAATTAGTGAAGCTGTCAGCAACTTAGGCAGACCCTGTTTCTAAATGAAAATAGGGCTGGTGGGTAGAGCTTGGAGGTAGAATGCCCCTGGGTTCAATCCCCAGCACCCTAAAAAAAGAAAAAAAAAGGCTAAGAATATAGTTTAGAGGCAGAATGACCCTGGGTTTAATACCCTGGAGAGCAAATAAATAAATAAATACATATATACATACATACATACATACATACATACATACATATATATATAGGGCTGGGGGAGTAGTTCAGAGGTAGAATGCCCCTGGGTTTAATCCACAGTACCAAAATAAAAAAAAAAGAGGCATTAAGTCCCGGGGGATCAAGGAGCAATGCTTGAAATTACAAACAGGGCTCAGAAAGCCAGACTCCCAAGCCAGACTTGGTGGCGCACGCCTGTAATCCCAGTACTTGGGAGGCTGAGACAGGAGGATCGTAGGTTCGAGGCCAACCTCAGCGATGTAGTGAGACTGTCATCAGCCTAGTGGGACCTTGTTTCAAAAATAAAAATAAGCCTGGCATGGTGGTGCACGCTTGTAATCCCAGTACTCGGGAGGCTGAGACTGGAGGATCCGGGTTCACGGCCCGCCTCAGCTACTTAGTGAGGCCCTCCGCAATTTAGTGAGACCCTGTTTCAAAATAAAGAATAAAAAATAGGGCCGGGGGTGTAGCCCGGAGGTAGAATGCCCCTGGGTTCAATCCCCAGTACTACAAAAAAATAAATAAATAAAAATAAGTAAATAGCCGGGCGTGGTGGCGCATGCTTGTAATCCCAGTACTTGGGAGGCGGAGACTGGAGGATCCGGGTTCACAGCCAGCCTCAGCTACTTAGTGAGGCCCTCTGCAACTTCATGAGACCCGGTTTCAAAATAAAGGATAAAAAATAGGGCCTGGGGTGTAGCGCGGAGGTAGAATGCCCCTGGGTTCAATCCCCAGAACCCCCCCCAAAAAAAGTAAATAAATAAAAGTAAAATAGGGCTGGGGGTGTAGCCTGGAGGTCGAAGTACCATCCCAGGTGGACCCCGCAGCTCCAGCCCTGTGTGAACTCTGGAGTTACTTCCTCCCAGAGCCACGGGCCTCAGCCCCCAGCTGGAGAGAGAGACGAGGTCTAGCAAAGATGAGTGGGAGATATTATTCTAGTCTTCGGCTGACAGAGGACCTCGGGTCAAAGAATTTCATTGCTCTTCCCAACTTCTTTTAAAACCAACTCAGCAAGACTCTCATAGTTTTCTGCCCCGCCTAATAATTCCTGGAGAAGGCCCCAGGGGAATTTCCCCAGAGCCAGTTCCAGCCCGGGGAGGTCAGTCCAGTTCAAATGATTGTCAAGGGCAGACTGCAAAGGGAGAAGCGGGTTTCCTAGGAAAGAAGCCCAAGAATGCAGGGCCGGCTGAGCTGTCTGTCCACGTCGGAAAATGCCTCTATGGGTGGCCCCTGCCCGAGGCCCAGCTGTGGGACCCAGACCCTGGACTCCATACCAGTCAGCAAGACGTGAGGACTCAGCCATATCCATTCCCAAAATAGCAAAAAAGCAACATAACACAGATTTCTAGCCAGCCGGTAGCTGGGCATGGTGGCGCACACCTGGAATCTCAGTACTTGGGAAGGCTAAGACAAGAGGATCACAGGTTCGAAGCCAGCCTCAACAACTTAGCAAGGCTCTCAACTAAGGGTTGGTGGTGTAGCTCAGAGGTAGAAGGCCCCTGGGTTCAATCCCTAGTACCACAAAAAAGAAAAGAAAAAAGAAAAAGAAAGGGCAGACTCCACCCTCCACCCCACCAAAGAAAAAAACAAAAAAATAAAAACCCCAAAAATCTTCTATCCATCCAGGTGAGGTGGTGCATGCTTATAATCCCAGTACTTGGGAGGCTGAGACAGAATGATCACAAGTTCGAAGCCAATTCAGCAACTTAGTGAGACCCTATTTATAATAAAAATAATAATAATAAGACCGATGTGGTGGTGCACGCTTGTAATCCCAGTACTTGGGAGGCTGAGATAGGAGGATTGCAGGTTCGTGGCCAGCCTCAACTACTTAGTCAGGCCCTCTGCAACTTAGACCCTGTTTCAAAATAAAGAATAAAAAATAGGGCTGGGGGTATAGCTTGGAGGTGGAATACCCCTGGGTTCAATCCCCAGTACCACACACACACACACACAAAAAAAATAATAATAATAAAAAGGGTTGGGAGTATAGCTCAGTGGTAGAACACCCCTGGGATCAATACCCAGTATCAAAAACAAAAGCCAGAGCCAGGTGTGGTGGCGCACGCTTGTAATCCCAGTACTTTGGGAGGCGGAGACCGGAGGATCCGGGTTCATGGCCAGCCTCAGCTTTCTCCCTTTCTCTCTCTCCCTGTCTCTCTCTCTCTCTACCTAGTGAGGCCCTCCGCAACTTCGTGAGACCCGGTTTCAAAATAAAGTAGAAAAAAATAGGGCCGGGGGTGTAGCGCAGAGG
>PVJS01053896.1:0-13139 GCA_004027185.1 Glis glis
CAGTACTTGTTTGTTTTTTAGTGTAAGGAACTGAACCCAGGGCCTCAATAAGCTAAGCACATACTCTTCCAGTGAGCTAAACCTCAAGCCCCAATCTAACACATTTAATGACAGAGAAATCCAAGATTCTAAGATAAAGCCGGGCGTGGTGACGCATGCTTGTAATCCCAGTACTTGGGAGGCTGAGACAGGAGGATCCGGATTTGCAGCCAGCCTCAGCTACTTAGTGAGGCCCTCTGCAACTTAGTGAGACCCTGTTTCAAAATAAAGGATAAAAAATAGGGCCGGGGGTGTAGCTCGGAGGCAGAATGCCACTGGGTTCAATCCCCAGTACCAAAAAAAAAAAAAAAGAAAACAAAACAAAAAAGTAAAAGCGGGTGTGGTGTTACACACTTGTAATTTCAGTACTTGAGAGGCTGAGACAGGAGGAATCATAGGTTTGTGGCCAGCCTCAGCTACTTAGTGAGATCCTCTGCAACTTAGTGAGACCCTGTTTCAAAATAAAAAATAGAAAATAGGGTTGGGGGTGTAGCTCAGAGAGAGAATGCCCCCAGGTTCAATCTCTAGTACTAACCAAAAAAAAAAAAAGAAATAATAAAGTAAGGCTAATGTCTTAGAACTCTCATAGGTAGATAGATGTTGACTTAATTAATAGCCACTAATTAAAATTCTGTGACTTTGCTTCACTTTTGCTACAAAAATAGCCCTACACATGTGTGTATATAAACTGCCTGCAAACACAGCTGCTCTGTGTTTGCACTGATCTATCTAGCACTGATCTGAAAGGATGGTTTAAGAAAGTAGTATCAGGTTTAGTGCGAAGAAACTTTATGAGTGCTAGCTGGTGAGGGAGGGGAACACATATATACATCCTTTGATAATTATTAAATTATTAAAAAACTTTACTAATAATGCCAGGCATGGCGGCATATTCCTGTAATCCCAGTGACTCAGGAGGCTAAGGCAGGAGGATCATTCGTTTGAGGCCAGCCTGAGTAACTTAGTGAGACCCTGTCTCTAAATTAAATAATTTTTATTTATTTATTTATTTATTTATTTATTTTACGGTACCGGGGATTGAACGCAGGGGTGTTCTACCTCTGCACTACGCCCCCGGCCCTATTTTTTATACTTTATTTTGAAACCGGGTCTCACGAAGTTGCGGAGGGCCTCACTAAGGAGAGAGAGAGAGAGAGAGAGAGCAAGCGAGCGAGCGCGAGAGAGCTGAGGCTGGCCGCGAACCCAGATCCTCCAGTCTCCGCCTCCCAAAGTACTGGGATTACAAGCGTGCACCACCACGCCCGGCTTAAATTAAATAATTTTTAAAAGGGCTAGGGATGTAGCTCAGTGGTAGAGTGCCCCTGGGTTCAATACCAGTACTGGGAGGGGGGAAGCTTTACTAATAGACAAGGAATAATTAAACAAGAAATCATTACAAAAAGAATTTATTAGGCAACACACCAATAGAATGAGTCTAAGGATTTGGTTGAAAAGCTACCAGACCTTTGAAAGCAGCAGAAGTCCAAAGTCACACACTTCAAGCGACACTCTGATAATGTGTAGACAGGAGACGGGTCAGAAATCATAGCGCCAAGCTAGTCCACACAGAGAGAAGCCTTCTGGTTCGCTCCCTGTTCCCTCTTCGACTGAAGGCTGTGGGTCTGGTACCTGAGAGGACCGGAATGAAATGTTTCCCATGTATTATAGAAACTGGCCTCTTTGTTACAGATCTGGCCTCTGTGCACCTGAATTGCCTGTTCATACACACAGGATGTTGCTTTTGGGAAACCAACAAATAGCACTGGAGGAGTGTTTACTAACCTGCAAATTGAACAAAATTGTATTCTCAATTACCGTAACTGCATTTTTAATCTCATCTGGCACCCATGGTCTTTTAGAAAGCTATAAGGTATCATTTGGAGACATTCTGTAGAATAGAAGGGAAAGCCAGGCATGGTGGTGCCTGCCCATAATCCCAATAGTTAGGAGGCTGAGATAAGAGGATCGCAAGTTTGAGGCCAGCCTAAGCAATTTAGCAAGACCTTCAGCAACTTAGTGAGACTCTGTTTCATAATAAAAAATAAAATAGGCCTGAGGGTGTAGCTCAGAAGTAGAATGCCCCTGGGTTCAGTCCCCAGTAAAACACACACACACACACACACACACACACACACACACACACGAAGGAAAAAAGTCTAATTAGCAAATAATACCTAACTAAATACTCTCAAATCTTATAAGAATCACATGAATATGAAGTCTTCACTTAAGTTGGGAGAAAGGGGGGATATTTTCTTCCATGATAATAACAGAACTAAGTATGTTCAGATATAATAATATAGTGTGTTCATAATACCAAACAGTGCATTCTTACTTTGAACCTAACGATCATTAAATTTAATTATTAACGGTATAGGCTACTAAGAAATGATGAGGAACATAGAATCCATGTGGATAAAAGTGGCCAGAAAACCTTGAAATGAGAATGACGTGTATGTGGCATACAGTTGGGGTCATCTGGGTTTCTGAGATATTGGCTACAAGAGCCTATGACACAGAAACTAATGAAAAACCAACCTGGCAAGGGAATTTTACAGAACTAATTTTTCAAGGGAGACAGTAAAAGCAGCAGTTAGAAGGAGTGTACTAAGTCCCTCCGATGAGTCCGCTACAAACAAGGGTTCGGCCTCTACAATAGCCTTTTCCATTCTATTAATAAGTATTTCTTTCCCAGTCCCTGACAACCTTTTGCTCATCCACCATCGTGGAGAATCGATCTGGAACAGGGTTTGCCTTCAAGTTAGAATCTTAGCCGAAGATTTAGTGTGTGCTTTGAAAAACTAGCCCAGTACTGACTGCGGTGTGTGCTGGTGGGGCTAGTGTTCCAATCTGGCTCACGGGAGTGAGGGATTCTGGGACAGGCAGATTGGCCAGGACTGAATTTTGTATCAAACACTGCACATCAAAAGAGGCAGCCTCAGGCACAGACTTCTGGTATTCATTGGGCCATCGCTCCTCTCCTTATCATTCTTAGGAATTGGTCCAAACTCTTGTCAAACCTGCAGTGCAGCTGAGCTGTCTCTTCCTTGGCAGGTAACTCTAGCTACTGCAATGCGGCAGGACCCCGCCTAGTACAAACTTCTGGTCTGCTCAGAAAAATAAGATCCCCACTCCCTCTCAAGAACAATTTGTGCAGTCTCTTAGGAACAGCATGGCGCTCGAGTCTGAATCTTAAATGAAGGGCTAGAGATGCTGAGTCCATTTCCTAGCGGCAGTGTGTGTGCACTGGGCCTAGCTCTCCCCAGCTTAGTTTAGGGTTCGGGCCAATAATCATGTCTCAAGAGGGAAACCTTCAGCTAAAGGGAAAGCTCCTCCCCTCTGGGCGGGCTGGAATCTTGAAGATTATGTTAGGTGCCAGCAGTCAGTGCACACCGGGCGTCTTGGCTCCTCCTATCTTCCCTCCTGGCATCTTGTTAGCTCAGCACCGCATACCTCTACTCTTAAAAAAAAAAAAAGAGCCCTTGAACTGAATTAAACCTGCTGGAAAATGAAGATCAAAGTCCAGAGACGGGAAGATTTTAGGACAGCCTTGTCTCTGGACACTTCCTCGACTCCTTAGTGGCCCGCGGGGACTGGGGGTCCCCGCGGCTGGAAGGGGCGCAGCCAGGAGTAGGCAGGCGGCTTCTCCTCGCCCTCTGGTGGCGTCTCTGGCTGCCGGAAGAGAAGGGGCGCGCAGACCTCCGCGCACCGGGAGGGGGCGGTCGGTGCCCCACGGCGCCACTTGGAAGGAAGGGGCCACCCGACCATGCCGATCACTCGTGAATCCCGACGAAGCGGGGCCCCGGGCGCTCCGGGTTCATAGGTGCGGGGCGTAGAAGGGGGTCAAGTAGGAGGGCCCGAGGAAGGGCGCGAAGGGGCTCCCGGCGGCGGCCGTCAGCGGGAAGGAGGCGGCGGCCGGGAAGAGGACGTTGGCCGCGGAGTAGGAGGGGAAAGTCTGGAAGGGCAGAGTGCCGGGGCCGGGAGGGCCGGGGCTGCCCCCAGCGCCGCCGCCGCCGCAGGTTCCCGCCAACGCGCCCGGAGTCCCGGGTTGGGGCGCGCCGCCCCCCGCCTGCGCCGCGCCGTCGGCGCCCGGGTTCTGTTTCTTCCACTTGGTCCTGCGGTTCTGGAACCAGATTTTGACTTGCGTCTCGGTGAGACTGAGCGACAGCGCTAGGTTCAGGCGCTCGCACACCGACAGGTAGCGCGTGGCCCGGAACTTGCTCTCCAAGGCCGCCAGCTGCTCGTAGGTGAAGGCGGTGCGCGCGCGCCGCGGCTTGGCACAGCTGGGCTCGGCGCGCCGGCGCCGGGGCCGCGGGGAGCCGGGCGAGCCCGGGGAGCTGCCGAGCCCACCCTCGCCGTCCACGCTGCGCTCCCCAGCCGCCAGCGCCGCCGCCCGGGCCTCGGGGGAGTGCGCGCCGCCCGCCTGCAAACGCGCGGCCCGCTCCGGCCGGCCCGCCCGCCCCACGTCCTCCGCGTCCTCCTCCTCTTCTTCGGCCTCGGAGCCCTCCAGGGGGGACGCTGGACCTGCGCCTCGGCCCGCAGCATCTAGGGGAGAAGGGAGAGGTGACCGGCCGGTCCGGATCCCCAAACCTCCTGGTCCTCCCCCAAACACGCAGCTGTCTCCCTAACCCAGCCCCCAGTTCCGTCCTCCTCCCTACGCGGAGCTCCCCTCCACCACTGACCGCACATCCTCGCTAGTAGATTTAGGGGTACGGTGGCCTCTTGCCCTTTACGAATCTGCCACCAAGAAGGCATCTAAGAAGTTTATGTGGAACGAATGACACCCCGCATCAAGAAGGAACAGTGATCTTACTGAGCGACCGTATTGGGGGTGGGGCATTGTACATTAAGACATCGAGACGTCGGGTACTTTTAGTGCCGTGCCTCTCCAGTCCCTAGAAGACTATTTTGATGTGCGACCCCTAGCAATTAAAAAAGTTATTAAGCTCTCCGGCCCCCACCCCTTTAAAGTGAAATTCCCCTTTCCCATCTTCTCTCTCCTGCCGTGTTAATAGAGTTTCAGATTTGTGCGGGGCCGGATCGATAGATGTCATCTATTAAAGGTAAGTTTTAATCGAACAATATTAGGATCAGACAGGGAAAGGGGGTTTGAAGTCGGTACCTGCAAGCTGCGGGCAGGAGATATGCAGGCGCCAGTAATAGAATATCGATCACCCGGGTGGGGGGAGGGGAGCGCGGCCCCTCGGAGAGACGATCCGAACAATTACCAGGCCCACGGCCCGGGTCCAAGCGCGGCCGCCAGAGGCGCCCGGGGCCCCAGACAATCACCGCCAAACTTGGAGAGAAGGAGCAGGGGGCTCCCCCGGGACTCGAGCCCCCGACCCTCGGCGTCCCTCCAGGGAATCTTATACCCACATCCCACCCAGCATGAGTCCTGCTGTCTTACGTCCTTCTTTCCATTCACAAACTTTCCTGGACCTTCCTTAGGTGTCCGCCAGCGTGAGGGGTAAGTCAAAAAGGGTTTCCAAGAGAGTACCCGAAGCTTCCCGTTAGCCCCGCCCCAGTCCACGGTTGGGGCAGCCGAGGATCGGCAGGCGTCTCCAAGTGGTTAGAAATTGACATCTTACCTAGCTACTCACCAAGACCCGGGCACAGGGGTCTTGCTCTCAGCTCCCTCGTCCATAAAATGGGGATGTGAATGATTTCTATTTCGAAGGTTCCAAAGGAACCGGCTCCTCGCCCAGGTTCTAGCACGTGGGGAGCGCATTAAATGCCGGTTACTTGAGTGGGCCTGGCAAGGTGGGTGTAAGCTTCCACCGCGAGCAAGTCAGGGCTGCAGGGCGTGTGAGGGATGAGGCTTTGGTGGCAAATCTCTGCCCGGGAATACTGGGCGCCTCCTGGCCTCGATCGTATTCCGAGGCGGAGGACTCTTCGCACCTGCTCCTGCGCGCCTTCGCTCTTTGAGGACGCCGCGAAGGCGTCACCTGGGCTGGGCCCGCCTCGCATTCTTACCAGGGGTCTCCTGCTGTCGGACCGGGTCCCCAGGGCAGGCATCCTTCCCTGCTTCGACCTCCGCCAAACTTTTCTTGGCTTCCCGGGGAGCGAGGCGCGGGGCCGCGAGCGCAGCGCGGGTGAATTTCTGCGGATCCAGGATGTCCAGGACAGAGAAGGAGATCTTGTGGTGGGAGGGAGCCGCCTTGGCCCCGCCATCCTGCCATGCTAGCATGCCCACCGCCCGCAGACCGGAGGCCGGCGGCGCAGGGTTCCGGATGGCGGTGCTGGGGCTCGCCTTCGGCTCTGGCTCGGCCGCAGCTCTCTAGCTGCGAACCGGGTTCGCGCCGCCAAGTGAAGCTAGGGTGGGGGGCGGGAGGCGGGGCGGGAAGAGAGCCGCGGGGGGCTGCGCGCCGATTGGCACTTGCCGGGCCCTGGCCCGCGCCACGTGCGGGGGCGCGCTCGCAGCAGCCTCAGGACTAGCCCCAGCCGCTCCGGGATGCAGGCTTGGCTGGGGGAGCCGCTACGCGCCAGTGCGCGCTCCCGGCCCTCCGAGACAGCGCAGTGGGCTCAGGGAGCCCAACCGCAGGGACGCGGGAAGTGCACTAGGAAGGCGTTCATCCCGCGGATCCCCAACACGCACACGCACACCTCTGACTTGAATTCGCTCCCTTTCCCCGGCGCACCTGCTTTTGACTTGGGGATCCCCTGACACCAGGGCTGATGGCTTCGAGGCGATGCTCAGCACATCTCCTGCCCCACCCGTGAACCACAGCAGTAACTTCAGACCCATTTACCTCGGACTTCAAAGCCTTCGTATTCTAACAGTTTACAAAGCCCATGATCTTTCTCCATCTCCTTGGACTCCCTGAGCATCCCTGTGAGGTGGGCGTGGCCTGGCACAGACCACCATCCCCCTTTGAAACACGAGGAAATGGAGATTCAAAGATGAGCACTGATCTGCCCAGGCTCAGCTGCTTGGTGACACAGTCTGGGCTGGACCAGTGTTTTGTTTGTTTGTTTGTTTGTTTGTTTTTCAGTACTTCGTGCTAAGATTCCCAAGTCCTGCACTTGGGAATCTTAGGACCGGAGAGCAGCAAGGGTTCCGCAGGTGACCTCAGTCCCCCACCCCCTCCCACGCCCGCCCAGTCGGCGGCCGGCTCAGGGCCAGGTGAGATGGCCAAGAGTGACTGCCCTAGTTTGCTCTGACCCAAAGCACCACCCTCTGCCTATCAGGCCTTCTTCACAGTCACAGATTACATCGTTTGCATCAGAAATCGGGTCTCTGGGAACAGGCTGCACCTCTGACCCCCATCCTCTCCCAGCCCTAAGAAGCAGACGGTTAAAAGATGGCTGTTTGGTTCGATTTAAGATCAGAGAGGAGAGACGATTGAAGTGCCCCCCCCCATCTGCCCCGTACCCCCCTCCCCCTCCATCCCCCCAGCGAGCATCAGCGTTTGGGGAAGCTTCAACCAGCCACCGCTAACATTCCTGCTAACATTCCTTCTTTTGTCCCTTGCAGTCTGAGAGCACTAAGCATTTATTTCAGCTGCAAATTCTAAGGCTTCCCCAGCCCTCCACCCAGAGCCACCTCTAACTCCGCTCTCCTTTCTTCCCTGCCCCATGCAGTTTCCAAACAATGACTTGGCAATTAATATTGTCTGAGCAGGTAAGAAGAAGGAAGAGGAGGAGAAGCCTTCTCATTAAAGTGCTGGGGACTGCTAATCCCATCTGTTATTGAAGAGGCGTCCTTAGAGGCCGGCTCCTTGTAGCTTTTCTCATTCAAACCTTTCGGCCCCTCCCAGAGGCGGCCACTGTATTCCCTGCTGACTTTAAAGCCCTGCCGAAATTCAAACCAGATCCAGTCCTAAAGCGAAGATGGATTGTGCTTTTAAAGCCCAGGAGAGGAAGTGTTCTGCAAGCCCACTGGGCCACCTGCCACTGAGACAACCCTGGAACTGAAGGGCAACACCCACGAACCCCTAAAACGCAGAACCGGTAGTATACATTGCAGAACCTTCCTGTATACAGAGAGGGTAGTTTGTTCTCTGTTTGGACAACTCTTTTTCACTTAATTCTAACTTAATTTTTTTCTTTTTCTTTTCTTTTTTTTTTTTTAGAACTGGGGATTGAACCCAGAGACATTCTACCTCCAAGCTATACCCCCAGTCCTATTTTATTCTTTATTTTGAAACAGGGTCTCACTAAGTTGCTGAGGGCTTCGCTAAGTTGCTGAGGCTGTCCTCAAACCTGTGATCCTCCTGTCTCAGCCTCCCAAGTACTGGGATTACAAGCGTGTGCCACCACGCCCAGCCTAACTTAATTTTTTTCAGTCTCACCTTTTCTATCTCTCCCCCTCCTATTGATCCCCTTCTGTGTTTATATGTGTTTGCACTTAAGTTCTTGGGAGCAGCTAGGAATAGGTCACTGCAAGGTGGCTCCAGAATGGCGGTGCTGTGCTGGCTTCCCACTGTCCCTCCTCTGACCCTTTCCCCTTGAAGAAACACTGAGGCCACCTCACAGGGTGGTGGAGGGCACCCGTACCCCAAACCAGAGGGCCCAGGAAGACCCCCCAGCTCAGACTGGGGTCATCTCATTGCACCTGATAAATTGCCTCCAAATTTTTTGTTTAAATTATATAAATTACTTTTCCTTTGATATGAACCACCTTTCCTTTGAAATCTACATTTGTTAAATATAGGAAAGTAGCAGAAAAAAAAGGCAAATTGGAGAGAAAGTCGAGAACATATAGAGGCCATATTCTTCAAACCTGTGAATCTTTTGGGGGGAAACTGGGGAATTCTACTTCTGAGCTACACCCCAGGCCCCCCTATTTTTTATTTTATTTTATTTTATTGTGGTACCAAGGGCATTTTACCTCTGAGATGCATCCCCAGCCCTATTTTATTATTTTATTTTGAAACAGGGTCTCAATAAGTTGCAGAGGACCTCACTAAGTTGCTGAGGCTGGCTGCAAACCTGTGATCATCCTATCTCAGCCTCCCAAGTACTGGGATTACAAGCGTGCACCACCACACCCGACTTTTTTATTTTTTATTTTGAAATGGGGGTTCACTAAGCTGCTGAGGCTGGCTCGAACCTGCTGCCATCCTCTTGTCTCAGCCTCCCACGTACTGGGATTACAGGCATGTACCACCACGCCTGGCTCAAACCTGTGAATCTTTAACTCTTTCTTTCAGCGATGGTTAAGTTCTTCATGCCTCAGTTTCCCCTGCTTTTCTCATCTGCGTGCTCAGTGCAGCACAAGGCTATCTGAACTCCCATGCTCTCTTGGCTTCTGGCAATCGAGGACACACAAGAAACACGTCTGATTCTCAGAGGTCAAAGGAGTTCATCCAACTTAAAGAGGAAACCCCCCCACCTCCACAGAATATGTTCTTCAGCTTAAGGGAGAGTGGAGGCAGAGCCTAACTAAAGGAATTCTTTTTCTGGCCACTTGCTTTGTATTGGACCAGAGGCCTCCCTTCACTTCCCCACAACTTGGAGATGAATCTAGCTCACGATCATCTTCACACATGTATTTATACCCAGGGTGTCCCTCTAGAATACATATATCCACATCCAGCCAGCCGCCTTCCCTCTGCATGGAGTAGATTTGTTTTCTTCGGTGTGGGCATTAAAATTCCGCCCGAGTGCGGTCTTTAAATTGCTTTGATGCTAGGTGGGTTCCAACCCTGACCTGTCCTGATGGCAAGTGATGGCGGTAACAAGCTCGGGATCAATATTCATAGCGGGTGTCCTGGGCTGATAACACTATCCAAGACAATGTTCGCTATCAGCGCGGACAGCTGAGATATTGCGCCATTAGGGATGTTGTGTTAAATAACCTGATCCATTTCTGGGGCTATTTAATGAATTTCACAGTTTAGATAGTATCTTTAAGGAGAAGGCAAAGGCTATTCCGGAGGCACTGATGCAAATCAATGATGCCAAGCTCCCCAAGCGATTGCACAAACGAAGTGGCCTATAATTCCAGCACAGCCTTGAGGAGCCGCTGCCCGCACTGTGAACAGTGTTCACAATGGACAGTATGTGCAGTTTATGCAGAGGGTGGGCGGGCAATATTATGAGCTGCATTAAAACACCTTAGATAAAATCTTATGTTCCTGAAATAAAATACAACTGGAATTCTCTAAGTAAAACCCTTCTGTTCGAGCTGGCCCCTGGGGTAAGACATATATGCCAAAGAGACAGCTTCATAAGGCACAGCTTGGTGACAAGGGGGAGATGGCCACTGTGCAGGTAGCCTTGTGAGCATCCCCTTTACTCAGGACCTCCGCCAGCTTTGCCCACGATGTGCTGGATTTTGATAGGAGACTACTGACCAAGGGATTTGTTATTTGTTTACTTGACTCTAGACCCTCATTACTGGAGCATTCACCTACAATTAAAGGCTAGCGTTTACCACTTCACACCAGAGCTTTGAACTCTGACCGCCAAACAGAGCAAATATTCCTTCTAAAAACCCGCCTCAGAGACTTGGATTTGTGAACGCCGAGTTCAAAGCACAGCCTCCCCTCCTGTCCCCTCATTGCAAACACAGCACAAATGCTTACTCAATATATTTTACTTAAAAAAAAATTGGTGTGTCTTTCTGGAAATCTACAGGTTAAAATAAATCCACTTCTTCATCTTAAAAATATAGTGGAAACATTCACAACGGTGATAAAGCAATGCCTGGGTTATATTGGTGAGCAGAACACATGTTAATTGGTCCTGATAATAATGATTAGTATTAATAATAACAGCTGCTCTTTCTTGGGCACTTGCTCTGGGCAGGCACTGGACTAAGCTTTCTGCACTTTTTTTTTTTTTTTTGCGGAACTGAGGATGGAACCCAGGGGCATTCTAGCTCCGAGCTACACCCCCAGCCCTATTTTTTATTCTTTATTTTGAAACAGAGTCTCACTAAGTTGCGGAAGGCCTCACTAAGTAGCTGAGGCTGGCTGTGAACCCAGATCCTCCTGTCTCAGCCTCCCAAGTCCTGGGATTACAAGTATGCACCACCACGCCTGGCAGACCAGTTTTGGAAGCTTTTCCACTCAGTTTTTTCTGATGTTCTAAGATATTCCCAAGAGAAGACTGAGAAAATGGACTTGCCAGGCAAGCCAAATTATACTGGTCACCTAGAAGGTACAGGAATGTAATAGGGAAAAAGAGAATAAGAGGGATGGAACTCGAGAGTATTATGCTAAAGCAAGATTAGCCAGTCTCAAAAAACAAATAGTTGTATGGTTTTCATATATGTGGAAACTAGCTAGAAATTGGGAAACAACGGTAACATCAGAAGAGCAGGGACTCAGCCAGGCGTGGTGGCGCATGCTTGTAATCCCAGTACTTGGGAGGCTGAGACCAGAGGATCAGGGTTCGCGGCCAGCCTCAGCTACTTAGTGAGGCCCTCTGCAACTTAGCGAGACCCTGTTTCAAAATAAAGAATAAAAAAATGGGGCTGGGTTCAATCCCCAGTACCACACACACACACACACACACACACAAAAGAGCAGAGACTCTAGTGGAATGATGAAGGGGGTGTGGGGGACAGAGACATAAAGAATGTAATTGTTGAAATAATGCTATGTACATTTATAATATTACCAATTCCAGTCTCAAAGACATGTACGGGGTGGGGAGGGCGGGGGTGGGACCCGGAGGGAAGTGCTCCAAGAGTTATATGCATGTATGTTCCTATCACTCTGTGCCTCAGTATGATGTATAATTACAATGCACCAAATAAAAGTATTAAAAATAAAAGAGAATAAAAATTGAAAAAAAAAAGCTGGGCATGGTGGTGCACGCTTGTAATCCCAGTACTTGGGAGGCTGAGACCAGAGGATCCGGGTTCGCGGCCAGCCTCAGCTACTTAGTGAGGCCCTCTGCAACTTCGTGAGACCCGGTTTCAAAATAAAGTATAAAAAATAGGACTGGAGGTGTAGCTTGGAGGTAGAATGCCCCTGGGTTCGATCCCCGGTTCCGCAAAAAAAATTAAAAAAAAAATTTAAAAAAAGCCAAGTGACAAACTGAGAACATAGCATGTCATATTAATACTGTACCAAAGAGAGGCATTTGCAGAATGAAGACGAGGAAGCAGGACAGCTCTCTGCCAGCACAGAGAGCATCCACTTCTGGGTGAAATAAAGATAAGCGTGATGTGTCCTTCTTAGGTGGCTTTCTGCAAGGTAGAGGTCAAAGTCCTCTGCTCCCTGAATCTGCACCCAAATTCCGTGCCTTTTCCTTCTCCCCAGTCTCCCTGCCTGCAGCTTTGCCACCCTGACAGTCTGTTGGCCTCACTTTGTGTGCAAACCCCCCATCCTGGGAAGGCCAGACCCTGGTGTAAAGGAGGGAAGCCGCCAGGCAGGGGCCCTGCCAGGACTGGGGATGTCGCTACTCCACCCTGCACATGATGAGCTTATATAGGAAGGCAGATCCGTGCTACCAGATCTTCATCTAGCCAGAAGAAACCAGAAGTCTGGATTGCTATGTGACACCTGCAAAGCTTTTAATGCTGGCAACCAATTAAAAAGGTTGGAAAATAGGCTCTCAGAACAGGTGCATGGATGGAGAGTTTGGGACCATGGTTGTGCTCATTCCAGGTGAGCTCGTCCCATTCATCGTCATGACATTTCCATGGTTACCGTGGTTCATGGGATGCAGACTAAATGCCTGAGAGTGGAAAATAAGGTTCCAGGTCTGGCCCACTGCCTGTGCAGCCCTGGTCCCTGGACAGGCCATGCTCCATGTGAGCTGGGTCGGTCCTCTGTGTATGCATATTACCTTCTCAAACGCTCTGTAGTAGTGTGAGCCCTGGGCCAGGTGTGGGGCTACCTGACCTACATGGTGGCCTACTCTTGGGCTGCCTTGTTGCTGGAGAAGAGATAATTCTGAGAAGGGTCCAAGGAGTTCCCAGTAAGGCAGAGGGGAACTCAACTCAGGACCAGTGGGGTCCTTGGCTTCCATGATGGAAAAGAGTTTCAGCACATGCCAGTCAGAGCAATAGACAGAGGTTTATTTAGAAAAGCAAGGAGCTGCCGGTGTGGTGGCACACGCTTGTAATCCTAGTACTTTGGGAGGCGGAGACCGGAGGATCTGGGTTTGCGGCCAGCCTCAGCTCTCTCTCTCTCTCTCTCTCT
>PVJS01053897.1:0-13140 GCA_004027185.1 Glis glis
CCAAAACTAGAGAGCATTTTTTAATGAGTTGAAATTAAGGAGGACTACACCTACTAGAAAAAAAGAGAAGAAAGTTCTATAAGTTTGAGGTTTCAGAATCCCCCTGGACCAGAACCAAGATCTTGGTAGAGATTAGGCTGGGACCCAGACAGAGTGTGAGCATGTGCAGGTGGCATCCCTGAGGACTTGCAGCTTCAGGGGACCGTCAGTGCTCCCGCTGCATAACTCGCTGAGCTATCTTGCCAGTTTCTACACTGACTTGACTGGGCATAATTCAAAAAGGAAAAGCTCATATTCATTCCATTCCTCTGTAGTTCTGTGATAGCGTTTAATAACACCCCAATGGGATGTCTTCCACATATAGTTTTATAGTATTTCTTCAAGTAATTGCTAAAAGATACAGGATCTAATTGCTCTGTAATACTCATACTCATTTTATCTAGATGTTCAATGGATGTATAAGCCTTCCCCCTGGGATTCATCATAGTAACTGTAACAGAACCTTTGACCCCAATGGCAGAAATCAGAAGAAACCACAAAGAGATTACTAGGCTCCGCTAGATATTTACTGAAGAGTTTTCTGAATTCCTGTTCTTTTGACTCAGAGCTTCAACCAGTACAGGAATAATGGTAAACTCATCCTTATGGCTTTCCATGGCTTTAGCTGTATAAGGCAAATGCATTTCATCTTCATCTGTCTGTAGAGACATGTGTTCAAACATTCCTGTCTTCCATAGCTCTCCTTAAATCTTTCAGTCAATACGAAGGTCACACAGAGGTGTCCTATATATATCCACACTGGAAAGTGCACATCGAGAGGGGCACATGATGAGAAGGCCCAAGGATGAAAAATCCTCCGGGTAATAGATGGATCCATGTGTTTGTAAGCATGGGCAGCACAAGACCCACAGTACGTATATCCTGCATGGGGTGCAAGAATGGCTCTAGCAGGCCTTTTTGTCGCCTGTACTTGTGAAAGCCAACCTTCTAACTGTGCATTCAGCTGCGGTCCTGAGGCTGTGAACCAGCTCCCAGGTGACTGGCTTCCCGCAGACCACTCGGTTGGACATCATCGTGATGCCTGTGTCGCCTGTGGTGCAGGAGGATGAATGAGGAGGGAGTGGCAGCGGCAGGAGCGCTCAGCAAGGGGAAGAGACGCCGGGGTCCCAGCCCAGGAGGAGGAGGAAGAGGCGGCCACTGCCGGGAGGAGGAGATGGCAGCAGGGCTGGGTGGCGGCGGCAGCAACAATCACCGCGAACTCCAGCGAGCGCAGGAAGAAGGGGCTGCAGAGCCCAGGAGGAGTTGCCGCTGCGGCCCCGCCTTGGGGGTTGGGGGGGTCCCCGAGCCGCCCCAGCCACCGCCGGGGACCCCACCCTGGGACTCGGCGCCGCCCCGCCCCCGCCCCGCCCTACCAATAGTCTTTAAAAAATCTCAAAAA
This sequence comes from Glis glis, assembly GCA_004027185.1. NCBI lineage: Eukaryota > Metazoa > Chordata > Mammalia > Rodentia > Gliridae > Glis > Glis glis. The sequence continues at coordinate 1,439 of PVJS01053897.1, forward strand.
TCTAGCCTGTAGCTAGCTTCCTGTAAATAAAGAACTTTAAATTGATTGAAAATAGTAATTTTCCTAAAGTAATGGAATGAAACCTCTATAAATTAAAGGTTTAGAGCACTAATCTAAGGACCCTATATCAAATCTTTAAACAGGCCTGACATAAATTTTCTTTCCCTGCATTACAAAATTTTGGGATTCTGGATTTTCCCCTTTAGGAAATGTTCAAATTTGTAGGTCCTGAAAATATGTTGTCTTATCAACATAACCACAATCATATGTGGCTATATGGATGTTGCAATCTATTCTAAAACATTCTTAAGACAGAACAGGTTACTATATAATTACAACTATTTACAAGTTTTTTCTTTATAAAAAAATTTAAATCCCTTAATTAGAAATAGCTCATTTATTATAGATGACAGGGAGGCTGGATACTCTTCAAAAATTTTTAGTGATTTCTTTCTATTTTATTCAATGAAATTAAATCTGCAAAATAAGTGCTATTAGTTAATTTACATATACATTTTATGTACTTTTCTTATCTATTTTATATTTCATAACAAAAAAATGCAAGGAAAAATAAATGCCAGTGCTCTGTAGGATACATATTTAAAAGGTCTTATTTTCAAAAGATAACCATGAGCCAGGTGTGGTGGCACATGCTTATAATCCCAGTACTTGGGAGGCAGACAGGAGGATCACAGGTTCACGGCCAGCCTCAGCTACTTGTGAGGCCCTCGGCAACTTAGAACCTGTTTCAAAAATAAAAGAATAAGCCAGGCGTGGTGGCACATGCTTGTAATCCCAGTACTTGGGAGGCTGAGATAGGAGGATCACAGGTTTGGGGCCAGCCTCAGCTACTTAGTGGGACCCTCTGCAACGTACTAAGACCCCATTTCAAAATAAAGAATAAAAATAATAGGATTGGGGGCATAGCTCGGAGGTAGAATGCCCCTGGGTTCACTCTTCAGTACCGCAAAAAAAAAAAAAATTAAAAATCAGGCTGGGGGTAGAACTCAGAGGTAGAACGCCCCTGGGTTCAATCCCCCAGTACCAATAAAAAAAAGGATAATCATGTACAACTTGCTTTTAAAGGAAGAGAACAGGCTTTACTAACAAAGTTTCATTAATATTTTTATGTATGTTGTCAAGTGTTTCCATTTGAGCCTATTTTCCTTTAAACATAACTAAACCTCAAATTGGACAAAAAAATTAAATACCTGTTCCTGTGGGGAATTTAGAAAGAAAATGATCAACTGTTAATGATCAACTGTTAACCATTTGGCATTATTTCAGGCCATAACTAGTAAGCCAACTGCTGACCACTGTTAATGAATGTGTAGCAGGGAAAAGAATAGTTAAAATTTGTACGCTTACCTTTGCAAACACTGTTTTCACATAAATGGGTAAGTCTCCATGAGGACTGCCATAGCCTCCTACTATACTGAAGCCTAAGCCATCTGGTCCTCTGTATAGCATAATAGATTTACACTGCGGAGGCCTATAGTAAAGGGAAGGGAAAAAGAGGTTTAGAATTAAAATACATAACACACACACACATACATATATGTATTACACACACACACATACATACACATAATACACACAAACATATTCTGGCTCTGTAAGTTGTGTATTCTCTGGCATCTACCTAGAGCAGGCATGGTTCTTTGTGTTACTGATGGGGAGTATATTATGGGTTTTGGGGGGGATGTTTAAATTGTCAGTGCATGTTGTACACAGTATTGAAATTTACATAATTTAATGAAATTCTACTTAACACCCTAATTCTATTACTCATTTACAGGTGCTTTAAACGAACAAATTCATGGCATGTTCTCATGGCATGCAGAAGCTCATTCTTTTTTCAGTTTGTTTAAAGCGAGAGGACTAGAGCTGGGCATGGTGGCGCATGCTTGTAATGTCAGTACTTGGGAGGCTGAGACCAGAGGATCCGGGTCCGTGGCCAGCCTTGGGTACTTAGTGAGGCCCTCTGCAACTTAGTGAGACCATGTTTCAAAATAAAGAATAAAAAAATAGGGCTGGGGGTGTGGCTCAGAGGTGGAATGCCCCTAGATTCCATCCCCAGTACTGCAAAAAATAAATGAATAAAATAAAATAAAAAAATAAAGTGAGAGGGCTAAAGTTCAGCAGACTATAATGGAATAAGTTGCAAAAATTGGTACTCCCAAGCTCAGAGAAAAAAAATCAATTACCAGCAATGGAAAACCTGCATCAAATTATTTAAAAACTCTAACATGCCCCCCTTTTCTCTTCTAATTTTAATTCTTTTATATTTAATGTTATACATTGCAGTGATTTTTTCAGTCAAAAGAATGATATATTAAATGTGTAGGCAGTCTAGAAATTTTTAAAAGATAAATTTGACTTTTCTCTATATCACACAAGGTAGTGACATCAAGACTAAAATGTTCCTCCAAAAAATCAGAGCTGAAAACACAGGAAGGGTAGTAGTATGCATAGCTATCTATCTATAATCTGTCTTTGATTAGCTAAATCCATGCCATAACTTTTTGATAACTAAAAGCACTTAGATTTTTTTAAATATGGGACAAAGAATGTAACTGTCAGGAAGATTTGATTCATATGTAACAAATGATATGCCAACCATAATATGTGAGCTCACCCTAAATCATCCTGAAATATACTGCTTGATGCAGCCCAGTGAAAGAAGGACTAGAATTGTTGGCTCCAGCTGATGACCTGTGACCACGCTCACATCTCCAGCAACCACCTGTGTACAGAATTATAAAGAGGAGGAAAATCACATGTTCATGTGGCTAGAGAGACACTAGTAATTTTTCTTAAAAAGAACATTTGGATTAAAATATGTATTTTATTGTCCACTTAATCATATCTGTGAACATAAAATAAAGCTAAAGAGAAAGAAATTTCACAAGGTTCACAGGCCTCAACTATCTGGATGGTAAAAAAATATTCTAATTCAATTCTATAATGTTTTTGATGGTTTTAAAACATGGTCTCCTGTGCAATCATTTTTTAAAGATCTTTAGAATATAAGCCACTCACACCACTTAAAAAAATTCTAGCAATTAATCATTCACTCGTAAGGCCCAATATTTTTCCCCTTAGATATTAAGTATGAAAAAATAAATGTGTCAGGTAAAATGTTATGGAGTGTGTTTCATACATATTTTCTTGGAGCTCTCAATTTATATCACTTATGTTCAAGGGATACCATAAATAAAATAATAGCAGGATATTTAATCATTTTTACTGCTTTAACATCAAAACTCATGTATCCTCAAGCTACCCGCATTCTGAACACGGCTTGGTATTAAAAACTTTACCTGCATTTCAATGGAGCCAGAGGCATTTTTCAGTAACTTAACTTTTTGGGTGTTAGTCACTCCCCAAGTGGATGTGCCACAGATAGTGACAATCCCATCCCCAACCTGCAAGGAAAAGAAAGAAATAGCCACCTGCTAAAGCAAACATGGAGAGTAGGACTTTGGCACCAGGGCAATCGCTTCCCTCTCTACCATCCACCTCACATATATACTGCCACCAGCCACTGAAATATAGCCCAGGAAACTACTAATTCTAAGAAGTACAAGGAACAACCAAAACAGAAGCTGTGCATAATGATTTCTGTAGTCTCCAGGTGAGGGGGCAGGAGATAAAGAAAGCCACTCTTACTTTCTCTTTATTTCTCCTGGGCAAGCATTAGTTCCTATTAAAATAATAAAATATGGATAACATTTGGAAGCCAGAATGTCTCTGGACATTACAACGGTAACTATTAGATGTGACTCTAAGTAGCCGGGCGTGGTGGCGCACGCTTGTAATCCTCTGGCGGAGACCAGAGGATCCGGGTTCGCGGCCAGCCTCAGCTCTCTCTCTCTCTCTCTCTCCCTGTCTCTCTCTCTCTCTCTCTCTCTCTCTCTCTCTCTCTCTCTCTACCTAGTGAGGCCCTCCGCAACTTCGTGAGACCCGGTTTCAAAATAAAGTATAAAAAAAAATAGGGCCGGGGGTGTAGCACCCCTGGGTTCAATCCCCGGTACCACAAGAAAAAAAAAAAAAGATGTGACTCTAAGTCAGGGACTGATAAACTAAGGCACACCAGTCAAATCTAGCCCACTGCCTATTTTGGTTCATAAATTCTGGTTGGAAGACAGCTATGCTTATTTGGCTGCTTTCCAAGGGTGGAGCTGAACAGTTGCAACAGAGACTCAAGATCCACAAAGATGAAAATATTCACTATCTGTCCCTACAGAAAAGTTCGCTGACCCCTGTGGTATGTGTACAATCAGTTTTTAAGAGTCAGCAATTAATTTAGAAATCAAAAGAGGCTGAACCACAGAAGCCATTTAAACTAGGATGTGTTTATTCTTGGAGACCTTGGTTGATGCAAGAAGCCATAGAGATTTTACTTAGAGACTGCGTTGCTTTGAAAGAATAGTCACATGATTTCAGAGCTGGGCAGTTAGCATAAATCCTATCATAGTACTCTACATTTGGAAAATCCCTCAATTTTGAAGGAAGTTTTGCATAGTTTTACAACACCATAAATCGTTTTACATAAAAATTCTGAAAAATTTGTAGTCAAATACAAATCAATAACATTTTTAAGTTAATGAAGTTAACTCACAATGTACACAAATGGCAGAAAAAAGGAAAAAGTTTCACTCCATATTGCTGTTCTGAAAATACTATTTTCTTTTAACTTGTTCAGTAGTTTTAAATATGTAGCAAAAATATATTGAAACAACCATAAATCTTCCCATTTTCTTTACTTGCAAATTTGTATTCAACACCATCATTTCTTTTTCTTTTCATTATTCTGTATCTTTTACTTAAAGCAAGCCCCGCTGTGTCTTGATTAGCTGATGTAAAAGCAGATATAAACATTCAGAACGGCCTTATGATGGGGGCCAGATTCAACTTTCGCTCAATTTGTTTGGGCTCCTGTGCCTCCTGGTAAACTTACATTGAGTGTCTGGTCAAAGCCGCGACACCACGTGGGTGCAACATTGCAATAAATACAGGAGTGTGGCCACTTGTGCTGCCCACCCCTCCAGCAATGCTGATTCCCAGCGAGTCAGTGGCCTTGCCATGGAGCAGACAGCATGTTTTGGTCAAAGTGATACCTTAAGTTGACCTGTTGTTTATTCTTCAGCATAACATTCTAGTGTCCAATCTGACTTTTAGGTGAAAGGGTAGAAAATGTAGCTTGAGAAAATTGCATTACTTTATTTGATACGGGTTCTTAGTGTGGTTTAGGAAAATAAGTATCTGTGCAGGAAGTAAAATAAATCAAGTCATGCTAAATGGAAATTATGTTGTGAAAAGATCACAATTTGGGGAATCAAATCTCTGTTCAAAGGCAGGAACCTATGCGTACACGCACTGGAGTAGGACCTGGAACAAGTCCATCTCTCTCAATAAATCCCTAGATCTTCATTTGTAAAATGGCAATAGCGGTGGCTCTTACAGAGGACTGCAGTGAATGTTGCAGGGTATGAGGATATCATGAAGTGTCCAGAAGAGTGTTCAGCACACAGCAGAGGCTCAAGAAACTGTAGCTGCTTTCATTTTCTCTCTTGTGCATGGCTGTCTGGGAAATCTGTTTCAGAAAAGCTCGGAAGTATCTGTTGATGGGAAAGGCTTACTGGTCAGTATGAGAAGGGAGAGGCAGGGAAATATTTTGTGAGGGGTCAGATTGATGCCATTTTTTATGCCAAATATGCAAACAGTGATTTTTTTCAAAGGAGGTACTATTACTGGGAAATTCAGCAATGACTGTATTGTACCCCACTGTATATCTATGTTTTCAAATTGGTACTATAAAACAATAAGACAGGAAAATAACAATGAAAATGCCTGTGAACACATGCAATTACCTTTTTTATTTTGACTGTTCTTAATCCCTGCATTTCAGATGCATCTTATATTTGAGGTCTTCCACAATAGCTAAAAATGACTGAGACAAAATTTCTCAACTATCACAGTAAAATACAAGCATACATATATATGTGTGAAAATGTATATATGAAAAATTTGGTAAGTGCCAATTGATAACTAAAGAATACCAGACCAGCATGGGAATAGAGAATGGCCTCTCTGGGTTTCTTTTCTTTCAGAGTTAATCTTGGCTAATGAACTGTTAACATAATCTAAGCAAGCTGGATAGTAACATAATATAGTCTTATGAACAAAACCTAAATATGCCATAGCAAATTTCACGAGAACCCATGAGCTGGCCACTAACTGCACTCAGATTCAAAGCCATCTTGAAGATCAATTCTTTCCCTTCTCGCCCTCTTTCCTCCTTCTATACAGGTTGAAACACAAACTGTTTATCTCCACTAGAACAAAAGGATTCCTTGCACTCCCACTCAATTCTTCAGTGTTATGGAAGAACCATTTCCAGACACGAACACTTTGGCATGAATGTGCTGAAGCATCAACAGTGTAGATGATGCCACTAGAAAAACAGTCCTCAATTCATGTCTTGGTTACAAAACAAAAATAGCCTGATTAGCATGCTTTAATATTCTAGACAAATTTTGCAGTGCTAAAAAAAGAAAAGAAACCCAACTGCCAAGATAACAAATTTCTCTGCATTTCTAACCTACAGTTCCCTTCAGCTGGCTCGCAGGGCTGACGAGTGGGACCTCTGAGGTGTGCAGTCCCCACAGCTAACTTTTAACATAGCGCCACCAATTAAGCTCCCCACACAATTCATAGGCCTCTAGAATCACTCATTCACTGATGTTTTAAAACCATTAAATTATTCCTCCCAGTTAAAGCTGTGTTGGATCCTGAGTCATGGCTGGGATAAATCTTCAGGATTCCATTCTTCTCTCTTCTCCATCCTTCATGGAGGGATGAGGGGGCATTATTTATACACAACCATTTTTGACCACTGTTGCCCATTTTCTTCAATTTTAGGATCAATGGCATCTCTACGTATGAATTATTTTATTGGCATTTAGACTATGGTGCTCAAAAGCCTGCTTTTGAAAAACTTCCCCCAATAATGGTGCTATTTATCTTCAACATAAACATGAGTCATTCTTTTCAGTTTGTTCTTCTGATAGGATACTTGATACTTTTCAAGCTACCTATATAAATCCCTGAACTGTGGTTTTCTGTATTTTTCAGAAATTTGTCCCCAATATAAAGGTATATGTGCTTCACAACTAGTTATACTAACAAATAGTGTCACTCAGGTCTGAATAGAATGACTCTCCTAAAGCCTTAGCAGATGCTCAAGTAGGATTTGTGTCATGAACACAAATGACAGCCAATCAGGCACCTTACAGCTTCCTATAAAAGCAATGTGGTTGATTTGATATGGGCATACAAGTACCACTCAACATTTCCCGTATGCACAAAACTGTAAGCAAGTGGGGTAAAATACTCTTACCCAAAAGACTTTTATTTACCATTACTGGGCAAAATATTTCTACGGATTCCTTACTCTCAAGCTTGATGATCCATGACAGAGGATATTGTAGGAATGGAGATAGTTGCAGTGACAACCCGCTGGTATCTGGCTTTGCAGCACAGTTCTGCACCCAAGCTCTCCAGGGGCGCTGCACAGCTGGTCAAATGCTGACACTCACTGACAACCTCTAGCTCAGAAGGAACCGCCGCTTCCTCCTTTGTGCCCTTCTCCCTGCACCACACCCCTCTGCTTCTACTCCATGCCACAGAAGCACAGTGGCACCCACCCCTTGAACTGCTACATGTCACCCACCTAATTCACCAGCCCTGGCTCATCTCCCAGTGGTGGCAACAGCCCTCCAGATAAGCTTCAGGCACACGGGAGAGCACAGGACTTGATTGAGAAATGACAATCCCTCTCAACAAGGAAGATGTGTGAAGGACAACAGCAGAGCTGACTGCACTGGTTGACACCTGACTGTATGGCGGCTTGTCTTTACCCATGAAGGGGGTCACCCTTCTGCTGTTGAGCATAAAATGGGATCACCCCGCAGAGGTCTGAATGTCTCTGGCAAGGACTAGCAGGCTGGATACTGTATTTCTAGTACATTCTTTGAGGAATACATGGAGAAACTGACAATTCGTTATGGTAGTTTACACGTTCCCTTATTCTCATTACATTAAACGTATTTGTAAGAAGGGTTTGCTTAGCATCCCCGGAAAAAAAAAATGTTCATATTCTTTAAGTTTGACCCATGGTGAGGAGAGTGAGGACTAGAGAATATCTACTATTGAACATATGGAAATTTTGAATGGTATTAAGTCAGAAATTCAGACCAGCTGAATCAAAAATAAAATGTGCACATACAAAATGAGTTAGATAACGGGATGGGGGAGAGAGAGAGCGCCAGGAGGGTGGGGAGTCACACTGAGTCAGGGACAGAGACTTTCAGACCAACATGTGTTATTTCCTATGTAGGGCAAGATGGTCAGAATAGGAGGAGCTGCGGTCACAGACTGGACACTGGAAAAGGTTTGATTCTAGTGTGTTTTTGGTAATATCTTGTTAGTTCATCAGACTGAGCAAACTTCCACGTGCACCCTTTCCACATACATTTGTAGGGTTTTTCTCCTGTGTGTGTTCTGTGTGCTTTCAAGTGGGAGCTTTTAGTGTACACTTTGTTGCATGTTATAATCACATCTGTGTATCCTCCACTTCCTTTGGGTATCCCGGATTCCACAGGTAAAGGTCTTTCCCAGGCTGCACTATGACTGAAGGGTGATTCTCTTGCAACAATGCTTGCGGGGAGGGGGGGCACTCACTGGGTTCACTAAAGGGGGTGGTGGTAACATTTCTTCAGAATAATAATATCTCCTCTGTGGTTCAATCCCAGGTTCTACTTTAATTTTTTTTTCTGTAATATGGGCTTCTCATATGATTCAATTACAGGTACTTGCATGCTACTGTTCGAATTTTCCAAATCTTCTGACGAGGAGACCATGAGCGGCTGCTGGAGGTGGCTGGTGTACGTGAAGGGGACAGACTGCACCATGACCGGCTGTATGAGGGCAGGATTCCATGCCACGAGGGGCTGATGCCATCCCCGGGGGCATGGACGGGGGCACGCGAAGGGCTGCACACCCGGTGAGGGCGGGGAGTGTATTTTCATGGGCGAGCTAGGAGAAGGCATGCCCAGCCCAGGCGACGCTCTCCTGTGCGAAGACTGGAACTCGAGCGAGGAGGGAGAACCCCTAGCGAAGGCGGTGAACCCCGCTTGTTCACCGTGAGCTCCACAGGCTCCATCTGTATTCCGCCTTCCGTGTCTGAAAGAACTTACCAGGCAGTGGTGTGGAATAAAGGACCCCATACTTGTTGGGCTTCGTTGTCTCCATGTAATTTGATGGGCAGGGCCCCGAGACAAGGCCTACGGCCTCTGGCTTGGCAGAGACTGGGTCACACATGAGCATTCTTTTAGTTAAGCCTTCTAGGGTGCTCTGGTGATGAGCTTTGCGAAGCGTGGCGCTGGATGCTGCTGATGAGCTGTCCAGGCCCAGGTCACCGCGGTGTCAGCTCCAGCCCCACGGGGACAGCGACGCGGATGGACAGGCACTGGGGCTCGGGGCTCGGCGCGGCCTCACTCGCTGTGCTCCTGCTCAGCCGGGCTCGATTCAGCTCGGCTCCCAGCTCTTCTCTGGCTCCTGGCACCAACTCCAGCCAGTCACAGGATGCAGGCTCTGCTCCCTGTGCCAGCCTATGGGGCAGGCAGGGTAAGTAGAGGCTCATATAATATCTTAAACTATGTCATCTTCGTAGGCTTCATTGCAGCTATCAGGGGGTCAACATTTGGGATGATGGATAAAAAAAGTATGCTTGAAACCAGGTTCCTTAGAAGTGACTTAAAATGCTCAAGAGTCACACCTTGTCTACTTGCCTCATCTCTTGTTCTCCCGTCTCAGACTCTGCACTCAGTCACTCTGCCAGGCTGCCAGTGGGCCTGATATGTGTCCACCACCCTGATGAATTCCACAGCTACCCACACGGCTGCTTTGAGAAGTCCTCCTCTCTGAATGGAACGGACCAGCTTTGATTCTTCCAACTTCCAGGGTTACCGTGCCTAGGGAAGGCTGGGGGAGTGGTTGTTTTATGGAAATGTTAAAGTAAAATACTACAATCATCTTTAGAAATACATTTTACTCTCAACACTGAGTTTTCTAGAGGTATATTCCTTTGGGGCTTTTCATAGGCAAGGATACCTCCACTGCTTTGTGAAAAATGGATTTTCTAAACATTAAAACTAATAAAATAACAAGCAGCAGAAAACCCAAGTTGTCTGTCTTATTACCTTATGTTTAACATGTAGAATATTTCTACCAAGGCAAAGAGAAGTTGAGAATTGAGCAATTATCTCATGAAACATAATGATTTAGGAAGGCCAAATGAACTGACTAACCCAGGGCTTTAAAAAAGCAGAAAACAAACAAAAACACCACTACCACTTGTTTTGCCCTTAATGGAAGAGATACTCAGAGAATTGGGTAAAAACTCTGTTGCTACACTGTACCTGAGTAGACCTAATACACAGTGGTTAAATAAATATTGCTATCAATACAAAATAGGAACTGAAAATAATATCTCTGTAGCCCTTTACAAATGCACCAAAGGCATGAAAGAAATGCTGTGGAGTCTAATATTGGAAGCAGCACAAAAAAGTGTTTGCAACCCTGGGTTTTTGGAGTCAGACATACTGGTTTCAATTCAGACTATGGCTTACTAGCTATGGGACCATAATAGATATCTAACCTTGATGTATTTGTTATGATGTGTTTTAAAAATATATAGTATTATAGGTTATTGTAAGTAATCCAAATTTTGAAAATTAAAAAAGATAATTCCAACAATTAACTCACAGTTATTGTTACAAAACTTATAAGATATTACTCTACACATTTGTATTGATCCTGTAAATACAACTTTTTGTCTTATCTTCTCTAGTGATTACATATTTTTCATGTTAATATACTTGTCATGAATATCACTTTAAATAGATGCATGTCTGTCATGCATCTTTGAAATACATGCCAAAGTTGATGTAGTTTTTAAGAACTATGTTGCTTCTAGTTCCCCTATTATTACAAATAGCACTTCAAGAAAATTTAGGTGCATAAATTTTTTGTACATTGAGAGTTATTTATGTGAGAGTTTTAAATGAAGAATTACTACATCAAAACAACAAGAAACAGCAGAAAAAGCAAATGTACATTACACAGATATTTAAGGCTTCATTACAGACTGCCATAAAAGTTTTTTAAATGGCTGGTTTAATTGATTTTAAAATTATGTATGTTGTTTTATGATACTTCCTTCTTTCTACCTCTAAGATATATTGAAGAGCCAAAATAAAGCCATAACAGGCTTTAATTAAAGCTTTAAATAAAATAGGCTTAAGTACTTGTTTTCTAGAAGTTAGATCTCTCTAAAATACTGCCCCCATACCCTGTAATCTGATCTTGTCCCTAGTAACCCCTAGCAACAGCCAATTGGTGCTAAGCACACTGATTGAAATTTGCAGAGAATCAAGCGAGGTCACTCTGACCAGAGCCAGGGAGCCCCCTGCCCATCCTAAACATTCTTGAGGGAGGGAGGCATTGCGGGCCCGACCAATCAATTCAGAGGTCACCATATAGGGCCAAAGTCTCCCTAGTAATGACCCTTACCTAAGGCGCGAAAATTAAACCTATCAGGGAACGACAACAGGCTTATGCTTTAAACTACCCAA